>JAULBU010071075.1:0-10506 GCA_032358235.1 Odonthalia washingtoniensis | reverse complement strand
CCACATATTCCGCATCACAGGTGCTAAGAGCAACTGTGGATTGCTTGCAAGACGACCAGTGAATAGGAGATCCATAGAAAAGCATGATGGAGGCAGAAGTAGAGTGACGATCAGGTGATTTGGCATAATATGAATCGGCAAAGCATTGAAACGGCGTTGAAGAGGTTTTAGTGAAGGTGATACCATGATCTATAGTACCTTGAAGATAGCGAACGGGATGTTGAAGAAGAGAGTTGTGGGTTTTTGTAGGGTTGCAAATAAAACGCCCAAGTCAACCTGTAGCAAATGAAATATCGTAACACGCGTAGTCCGCTAAGTATCTAATAAAGCAGATGAAGCTCATGTATAGATCTTTAAATTTGGGAGAGAGAGATTCATCTTGACTAATATGATCGAAGTGAGGTTTATGAGAGAGGGGAGTGGAGCGGGGGTTACAATTGTGGAGGTTGAGTTTTTGAGAAACTTTCCGAATAAGGTTGAGTTGAGGAACATAGATGTTATTGTTTAGAAAATTTAAGAGAGAGACCAGCCAAGATATGAAGAGGGCTTACATATATTTTTGACTGTATACTTCTTTTGAAGAAGATGATAGAAATAATCGATGTCCATAAGAGAGGGTGTAGTGACTAAAAAATCATCAACAGTAACCGAGATGATGATGATTCCGGATGTTAGAAAATTGTAGTACAGGTAGTGATCCGCCGGAGATTGGAGATAATTGTCAGAGGTTAGATGGGTATAAAGGGCAGTGAGATAGATATTAGATATTACAGGCAGGTTTATAAACATAGAGTTTCATACGAAGGATGACGAATTCGGAGTCTGGGTATGAAAATGAACCATTGAACATAGGAATCTGTTTGAAATATACATTGTGTTTCGGATCGTAGGGTTCATGCGTAAAAGAAAATGATATATCAAAATGAAGGATTGGATGTTGATGATAACGGGCATGTGAAAGTAAAATAAGAGAAGTTGTTTTCTCAGCGACATAGGCGCTAATGTGGTCGGGATTGTATTAAACGTTCGGTCGTATCAGATCTCCACGGATGGCACAGCGAGCTTTTCTCGCGGTAATAGTGCCACTTTCGTCCCGTTTATATTTGTAGGTCATTGTCAACCTGATGGGGAGTGAAGTGGTTTGATATGGATTGGGTTTTTTTTTGGAAAGCCATTTTTTGACGCCTTTGGAGTTCAGTTGAGTAAGATCTGTATCGTGAGGAAAGAAACAGAGAGAAGAGTCAGACAAATTCGTTAGTTGTTTTTAGAGAGAGTGGGGATGGTGTGTCTGGAAGAATAGTGGAGGGTGCGAGATGAGGATTAAACTTTTTGAAAGCGAAGCCAATGTTGTGTGAGGGATCTAGGGCTGGATGATACGGTAGGAAATCAACCGCTCTACATGTTGATGTGTTGGAGGTGTCGAGAAGAAGGATCGTATAAAAAGTGGCGTTGTTATTGTGTAAAAACGAGCAGGTCGGGAGCGAGGAGTGAGTTTCCTTTTAGAGGAGCTGGAATCGACGATAGCACTGAGAGTGCCAAATGAAAAAATGGAAAATTTTCGCTCGGTTTCCAAATTGAGATAGGTGATTGGGTAATTGTATGAGGGATATGATTGTACTTGAAGGTCGCATCAATAATGAAACAAGCTCAATACGTATGACGTAATCTACTATATGACAAGGAGGCTCGCGCGGCATTGAGAAGAATACGATTGATACGTTCGGCGCGCGAGTTGGATTGGAGATAATGTGGCATAATAGTAGTATGATTGATCCCCATTGTGACGCAGATAGTTGGTAACAATGTTAGATGTATATTTACGAGCGCCACTGCCAATGATATACTTACCGGGGTTGATGTCGTGGGCGGCAGGATCATCAGAGGAATCATCTTGATTTGAAGATGAAGCTGTATGAAATTCATCAAAGCACATTGGATGCACATGATGAGATGACGTATATCTCGATGATGTTGAAGGAAACGGACGTCGTGGTTTATGTGTGGTAGCCGATAAAGGAGAAGAAGAAGAACGGTAGTTGGGACCGAGTGGGTTTGATGGATCTTTACAATCAGAGTCATTATGTGTGAAGGGATGAACATATTTCGCAGCATGAAAGTGGAAAAATTTGGCGGGTGATTTGGGATGAAAAGTGGAAGGTTGAGACACAGCTGCGGATGTCGATGCGTATGATGATCGTTTATGAATTGGGAAGGAAAATTATATATAAGTAGGAGTGGGATTATGTGTGATAGAATTATTTTCAATAGAATATACCATGGTTCCCAGTGCCTGGATGGATGGTGGAATGTTGATCAACCATAGAGGAATGATGGGTTTGAAAGTTGGATCGGTGCGCATACCCTTGATGATGAATTTGATGGTAACCTGTTCATTTTCAATTTTGGGATATCTGGCGACTATCACGAGACTGTGGATTTTGTTGTGGGCAGTGATATAATCATGAGATGTTTCAAATTTAGAGAAGATGGTGTTAGTCGCTTTGATTTCTAGTGAATCATGGTAAGGGTCAGCGACAGTCTGACGTTCTAGTTTTTGATGGACTCTATAATGAGGCATGGATTGATGGAGGTGTTTGGTATAATGACACTCGATGCGATCGACTTGGGAAGAGAGGAAATTATCACGCTGGTGAGGGCAGAGACAGAACGGTGACAGGTAGAGTCAAATGTGTATGTGATGTATTCTACTGCCGCTTTGATCTGAAGCATGTCAGCCTCACATTGGATTGACAGCATCCAGGGCTCAATGTTATCAAGATACAAAGCTGGAATTGTGGGGTGGTGTATCGGTATCTGAGTCTGATTGGTGTTAATTTTTGGCAATGGTGTCCATAAAATTACAAGGTGAATGGATATGATGATATTTAGGACGATGAGGAAGAGAGGAAAGAAGAATACAGATATGTATGTGAAGTATACGAAGTTTTTAGTTGATATGTATCGTGTAGTATTGTCTGTATAGGTCCATAAGCTGTGGTGGACGAAGATCGATGAGATGAGAAGACAATCGAGACAGATTGTTTCTCATCTCTCGAACACTTTCATAATGTTGAAGTGTTCTGAAGAAGTGAACCAGGAGCAGGTCACATTACAGTGTGTGAGCCTGCAACGTGTCACATGGTAGTGTATGTGACACTCATGGTGAGTGTATGATAAAAAGAGGCTCACAGTGACGGAGTGGGTTATAGATGTTGAACGTGTAGTGAGAGTACAGTGCGGGAGGCACTGTACCTACACGTGTACGACACAATAACATACCAGAGGTCACGATAGTAATAATAAATAGAGGAAATCAGATTTCCTGTTCCTGATCCGAACTAGTTTTTAGTTCGGGAGAGAAACAGGGAGAAAAGGAAGAAATTATCTTATACGTAGCACCGCGCGAGTTTTTATTTTTATTTTTTATATCCAATAATAACACGAAATAATAATATTATTTCGTGTCACGAAATATTATTTCGTAGACGAAGAGTATAATATTATTATACTCTTCCCTAAACCTTTTCCCCCGTAACGACGACACAAGAAATATTCCAAACGTTATGCCAGACTCCACGGAACGAGATGGCGTGACGAAATTGCCAAAATTACACTGCGCAGAAGATTTAATTAACTGGCACGGTCACGTGTAGGCCTACCTTCAGGAACAAGACATCGACCTCCTTGGTCTAACCGATCGGTCGGATGAAGCAAGCGCAGCCTAAAGCTGACGTTGGCTTGGGCCAATATGAAGGCCAAAAGTGCAATAAAGCTTACACTTTCTGACAGCCCACTAGCTCTAATGAGTGATATTATTGACGAAGATGACCGAACGGCCAAATACCTTTGACATGAATTAGACAAGATTTATCGCATGTCGAAGGCGCAGATGGTTATTAACCTGCAACGTGGTCTCGAAACGCTATCGTTCGACAAAGATGAAGAATGGGAGCAGCACCTAGAGTCGTTCCATCGTCTCACTGCAAAGCTTACATCCTACTACAAACCCGTTTCCGCAGAAGAAAAAGTGTCAAAACTTCCTCGAACGTTGCCGCCAAGGTTCCGCATCGATCCCCATGGTCGCCAATGAAGCAGCGTACCATTTGAAAAGGTAATAGCCTCAGTGAAAGCTGAGATATCACGACTCAATACCTCCAGATGTACGGATATCGTTCCACCTGTTGCTGTAACTGCTGTTGTCAACAACAGGAATAAATTCAGCACAGAACAGGACAAGTTTGAAAAGAACAACAAAGATCTGTGTTTTGTGTGCGGTGGACTGGGTCACTTTGAATACAATGTTTTTTCAACAGAGGTCAAGGTGGTCAAGGACGAGGTAGATAGAGAAGACGGATTTGTGGACGTGGTTTCCAGGGACGTGGAAATGGATTTGGTGAACGTGGTCGGGGATACCAACATGAAGTAAGAACATTAGGACAAAGTAACCAGCCGTAATCAAAGAACCAAGAGCCAAATAAATCCTGGGGCATTCGTTCTCTACCTGACGAAAACCAAGCGAAAGGTGGGCCATTTGGGCAACCATTATATACCAAGCAGATGAAAACACTGATTCCTTTGGAAAGTCTAGTGAGTCAGGAAATTACCCATTACAAGGAGAACATATGGCATAAATAATATTCAAGTAAACGATCGCAACAACAGACGAGATCAAATCTCCCAACTTCTTGATAGATTTCGCCGGAAACCACCACTTCTTCCATCAGAAGTCTTCTTTCATATCGTATGGAAAGATGGGCAAAGAATCAGTGCAGTCCAAATCCGGGACATAGATCGTAATCGGACGAGAAAAAGTTAAATATCCAATCGACGATGGAACAGTTGTGGAGACGTATCACACAACTCACTTCTCTACTAATATTATCTCTGTAGGACAACTGAACGAAACCTACAACATTCTATTCACCTGCGATCCTTCTGATAGAGAAGAATGCAGTACCTGCATTATACCAAGGAGGCGAAAGAACGAGGTCGTACTAACAATAGTAAATGAACATGGTCTCTACTCTCTAAATACTGGAAACAAAATTATGCGAGCTATGTTCAACAACGTCACCTGTTCGGCTTGCAATTCATTGTATCTCGGACAACTTATTTACAACAACATAAACATAGCTGCCACATGGCACAAAAGACTTAGAAATGTAAGTCCAGATCGTCTCTTTGATACGTCGAAATCTGTTGAAAGCGGTCTCAGATTCACGATCGACACTATGAGGAAAGTGTTCTGTCAAGAGTGCCTCATTGCGAAGGCCAAAAGAGCACCAATTGAACCAAGTAACTGCCCCACGATTCGTTCATTGGAATTAATCCACATTGACGGTCTAGGTATGATGAATCCGAAGTGAATTGGTGAAAGATCGTATGGATTGGTAATAATCGACGACTCCACAGCTAAATAAGATGTTTAATTCTTGGAAAATCGTGGACAAGTGTACGAAGCCGTTCGTGAATACATGGCCACATCGGAGCGCAGTACAGGAAATATGCTTGAAATGATCAGAATGGATGGTGCGGGAACACAAAGGAAATCAAGATAGTTGTCAAGAAAATTGAAGCTGTATCCCTCGTGTAATCACCCGCATAGACACCAAAAGTAATGGTAGAACCGAAATATTAGTACAAGAGCTATCTCTTCGAGCACGCGTTATGCTCATGGATAATGGATAGCCCGACAAGATTTGGGAGAAGGAGATGCATCGCGGAAATAGGTTTTGAACTCGGCTTCCGTCTAGCAGAATAGAAAATCAACTTCCATAGAGACTATGGAGATCGAACCCGATAATCGACTTTGATAAGCTTCCTATATTTGGACAACCTAGTTTTGCGTTCATATACCGATCCGAAACTGCTCCAGACAAGAAGCTTTATGCACCTGCCGCTCATGTTTGATTTGTCGGAATGGAGAGCGATGATCGTCTTCATCGAACTTGCGATCCAGTGGAGAGGCAAGTGTACATTGTACGACTTGCTGATTACTGTTCGTGTCGAACAGAGATGCTTCCTTCCATCGCATCACAACTAGATGTTATTTCTCGTCAAGGTGATCAAGAATCCAAAAATGACACAGACGGATTTGCGGACGGGGTATTAATGAAAAAACACACAACTCCCGCAACCTTTGAAACCAGAAAAATGATCCCCGTCTACCACCTTCATTCAAAGAAGCAATACGCAGCAAGGCATGGTGCGAAGAGATAGATCGAGAATAAAATGCACTGACCAAACGCGGAATGTGGAACTACATAAGACGATCGTCAGAAATGAACGTAATACCGATCACACGGGTATTCCACATCAAGCCACTATATCGTAATGGAAATAACATTCACAAAGAAATATGCTCTGTTCGAGGCGATTATCAAATCGCTGGCATCTATTATGACCCGTACGGAACTTCTGCACCAGTCGCATCTCACGAATCTGTGCGCATCCTTCTTTTCTATGCCAAAAAATATGGTTTGTCGAAAGAGGGGATGTAGCGAATTAATATCTCTACGGACAAATTGATTGCAAGGTCATCATCGAACAGGCGACGACTCGTCTGGAATAGAAGAAAGGCCTGAGAATGTTTTAGTCCTGTCCAAGTCCATGTATGGTATACGTCAAGCTGGAAAATATGGGGGCTCGTTATTGATCGGTACATTCATCAAATGGAACCTGAAGCAGTCCAGTGCGGAAAAATACTCCTGTTCTTGAGGATAGCATGAAATTTTATTATCGTATACATTGTGGACAAGGCGTTCGCATCAAACTCCCGAGACCTGTTGAGTGCATTCAAGAACAAGATCGCATCTACATTTGACGTCAAAATTTTCGGCGGGCTGAAAACCTTTGTTGGATGGGAGATACACCTCAGCCCATCCAGAATCAGCGTCTACTAACAGCGATAAATTGGAGAGCTATTGTCAAAGTATGGTATGAACGGATGCAATAGCACACTAATTCCAATGGCTAACGATGCGGATATCAGTCTTGCACTGGAGAATGAACTTCTGCCATGCGCGAAAGATCACCTTCTCTACAGGAGGCTGGTTGGGGAACTATTATATCTTGCAATATACACACGTCCGGACATCTCCTTTGCCATATGCGCTCTTGCACGAAGCGTACAAGCCCCTATTATTAGATATTTACAAATAGTGCGACGCGTACTGCTATATCTGGCTGCAACACAACCCATTGGGATTGTTTATACGAACAAACAAAGTAGGGATAGTATTTGTGATTTCTCTGGCTCTGACTGGGCAGGATGTAAGACAAAACTCCGCTCTACGACTGGCTTTGTCGTAATGCTTAATGGATCCCACATCAGCTGGAAAAGTGTTCTACAATTAATCGTTGCAATATCTTCCGCTGAAGCGGAGTATGTTGAAATGTCTACAACTGCAAAAGATCTCTGTTGGATACGCAGACTATGCTGGGAGATCGCATTTTAGCGACCGTTCGGACAATAATCTATCATACTAAAAATCCCACAACACAGAAATAACACCGCGGCCTTATCGATTGACGATCAAGAGGGATTTAATGCGAGGACGAAACATATTTCTGTGAAGTACCATCACATTCGGAAATTTCCATTGTGAGGCGTACTGTCCCTTAATTACGTTTGAATATCCGAACAAGTCGCGGACATCTTCACAAAGCCAGTCGACAAAAAAACTCTACAATACTTACGCTGCGCAGTATTGATAGACATTCGCCAATAGTTCTACGATGAAGAATAATATTGAAGACCTTTCTGTATATTGATGATGATTATGTATACGAAAGCAAGCCTTTTCCACAAATTGTGGTTTTAAAGGTGCTAAAACTAAAACAAAAATGCTCGGAACAAAGTACACGGGTAGGTGACTCAACAACGAGAAGGTTTTTCGAAAATATGAACCATAGTGAAATGACAGAAAGTCCACAACAACGACGGGCAGGTCGTTACACGAACAACACCATAAAATAATCGAAATGGCTGAAGTAGAAAATTGATGAGCGTTTAAATACGCGAAGTGGCGATAATATTGAGCGGGGAGGCTCGAAAAAATGAACTTTCAACTCAAACGTGAAACATAGTTAAGGTCTGAATTATTTAAATAGTTTAAAAAGCTAAAACTCGCCTAACCGATAGCGAACTAACTGCATGTTCCGAAGAGGCGTGGCATTACGGTATTACCGACCAACCATGCCTTTCTCCGCTAACGGAGGGTTCTCAATATCCACCGAAGTGAAATCAACCAAGTCTAGGATCACAAAGTCCTTTCGTTGTTGACGACAACTATCCTATTTATACTAGACGAAATTTGTACGACACGTGTCTGATAATTCAATCATCGGAGAGGTACAGGGCTCAACGCCAGGGCGGTGCAAAACTTTAATTCCTAATTTATTTTGTATATTGCGCCGAGGAGGGGTGTTGAACGTGTAGTGGGAGTACAGTGCGGGAGGCACTATACCTACGCGTGTACAGCACAATAACCTACCCGAAGTCACGATAGTAATAATAAAGAGAGGAAATCTAGTTCGGAAGAGGAACAGGGAGAGAAGGGAGAACTTATCTCACAATGAAAAACGTATGAAAAGGGCCAGGGTACAAAGGAAGGAGGGATTTTCAATTTTTGGAATACAAGACAAAAATCTGTGAGAAGATGGTGGGCAATGAGGGGTTAGGTGTGAATACTATGGTGACAAAGGCCGCGTACGAGATTGGAAGGAAATGCCACGGATGAAACGGAGGTTTAAGACATTTGCAGCTACTATATGGTGCAATACAAGTTGGGCCATGAAGATACGGCTGTACCAACTCTACAAGCACGCAAAAGAGGACGTTTAGAAATTAAGGTTGAGAGAAAATACATCAGATCGTCCGTCTTCAACCTTAAGACGTATTAAGATCGCATATACTTGCACTTATTCAGGTTCCGATTCAAGGACATCCCAAAAATTGCTGAATTAATGTATTTACCTAACGGGAGAACAAGGGACAGGGTGTATGTATGTTGATGATGTAACGCCATGTTGTATAATTCTCAAGCGGATGTCGTCAAGGTGCAACTGGATGGACCTATAAATAATTTTTGACATGAAAAATACTGTGCTGAGTGAGGCTTTTTTTGGGAGCCTACGGAAAGTTTTAAAAACACTACGGTCACCTTGTGACAGAAATGAAAACTGGATTTTTGAGGGAAAGGGACGTATTGTATACTAAGCGCATCAAGAAAAGGGTGCTCCGCTCTTGAAATGTGTCAGATTCGTTGACTGCAAAAATGCAGAATGGAGTGGCCTGATGGACACAATTAATTGCGAGGGGCATGCTAATCCGATTAGGAGAGAAAACCTGTTTGGTATGTCAAACTATAATCAGGATGAACGGTCCGCAATTTTTGCTGCATGGACCGGAGGTTGGAAGAAGACTTTGGACCTGTAGAGAGACAGCGGCTTAAACGAAGAATTTAAGAATTATTTGAACATAAATGTAGAGAACTTCTATATATTAGGTGATGAAGCGTATGTATTGAGAGCGTGGATCCAAGTTAAGTTTGACATCCTCACTGCAGCTCCCGTACAGAAATGTCTCAGTGCACAAATGAACAGTACTAGGGAGGTTACTGGAAATCACTCCAATGGTATTAGAAACGTCAAAAAGTTGATAACTCCAACTACATTCATCTTCAAATGATGTAAACAAGGAAAAGATTCAAAGCAGGATTAAAGTCAGAAACTTCATTCACTTCTTAATGTGAACAATTAAAATCACATTAAACCTTAAAATGACAAACAACTATGAATTATTTTAATCTTCTACACAAACCTTCATGCATTCCATCCATTTCGCCTGCTCGGTTTCTGGTGGGGGAAGACGTTACGGGTCACAATAAATAATCAAGGATTTCCCCAGAATTGGTTGAACCATGTAAGTTCTATGTACTTATCGTTCTGATAATTGTATTTCTGGACGTTTCCCAACTTATATAACTTATATAACACCTATCTATACGCCATGAGTTGGTAAGAAATGTACTTCCCCGTCATGTATCCATGACGGGGTAGTACGAAGTCAACTTCCCGTTCACTACATAAATTAAGCTTGTATCTCGGGAAATAGGTATACAAACGGATCTTTCAGTCGCCTGCCGCAATTAAAAAGTTCCCAGTTCGCGGTCCTGAGTTGGATCTATACGTAGGACGTCTATTAGGTGATGCTATTTTTCCACATACCCACTATGCTGTTGCAAGTCGAAGACGGGGTTTTTCAAATTTGTCAACCACTGCAATTTTTCTTTCAATAACAGTCTCGTTTTCCGTGCTTTGGACTATTGGTTATTTACGCCATTCGTATTTGTTTCCGAAACTGAATACTTACATTTAAATGTCGTAGTTTTTGGGTGTAGTTAACATAAACTAGGCCATGCGAATTTGGGGGGTCTGTGTAGGTTATATACACAAAAGCACAGTGTTTGAATGGTTATGGATGGTCACTGAAGAAAATATCTA
>JAULBU010071053.1:0-10506 GCA_032358235.1 Odonthalia washingtoniensis | reverse complement strand
TTCTTTCTTTTAACTCTCAGCAAATGCTTCCTTTAATTAGCGCTCATCTCATTAGTCTTGCAGATAAGAAGGAGGTAGCAAAACTTCAAAAAGCTTTTTCTCTCTTAAAGCCACTGCTAAATCTCAAAGAACTTCAAGTGATTATTAGCTCATTAGCTAATAACTCTGGGGGTCTTGCTAGCCTTGGGCTAGATAGTCTGAATTTATTTATCAGCGTCATTGAATCGACTTTTGATAATGAAGAAGTGGCAGTCTATCTAGAAAATATATTGTATGGGTATTTTATAAGCCTAGTGATGAAGGAGGAGTTTGAAGCTGCTCGTCAATTTCTAATATCCTATAAAAAAGTTATTGATGAACATCCACTTTTCAAAAAGCGGCTCTTTGAATCTCTTTGGCAGAGTGAGCTTGCTCTTCATCAAATGAATCTTCCAGAAGGCTTCTTTGAAAATTATCCAGTGATAGAAGGTTTAGCATCGACCCAGCAGCTGCTGATACAATTGATTCAAGTCGTCTATGCTGATAATTTCAGCCTATTTGGTCAGTTCTTAGAAGCTATTCCACCCGCCTATTTTTTAAATCCAGAAACAACACTTATTTTCTTTTCGATACTTCTGCAAAATGAAGATACCGCTTTCTTTTTCTATTTCTTAAAATATCTCAATAAACATCAGGTGCTCACTATCGATGCTCAAAAGCAGCTTTATCTGTTATATGCAGCAAAGAAAATGTCTGAAGCTTTTCTTATTCATCATAATGACATCTTCTCTTCAACACCTATCCAGTATGCTCCTTTAGAAGCTTTATCTCATGGTAAACCAATTGAGGAAGAAGTTGAGCCATTTTCAAGTTTAGAAGCGGCTATTTTAGCAAGTGGAAACACATTTGCGCTCAATCTTTTACTCCAGCTCCCCAATGCATTTAGCATAGAAAAATTGATCGTAATTGCAAAAACTCAAGAGAATTGGCAATTGCTTGCTTTCATTATGAAAAATGGAAGTCGCATCCAAAAAATGACTATGACAAAAGTGTTGTCTCTCGACGATTTTGAAAAAATCGCTGCAGCGAGTCCCTCTTCATTCTTTAATGATAGTGGGGAATTGTATCTTGAGTTTCACGACTTGTGTCAACAAAACTCGAAATTGAAAAGCCTTGTTTTTGGAGTTCAAGAAAAAAATCAAAGATCAAGACCTTAGATCTGAGCTAGAGGGGTTAGATCTGAAAAGAATTAAAGCTCTAATTCGAAAAAATCCCGAGCGATTTGTGGTTGATGGAAAAATAGTAAGTGATTTGCTACCTTATTGTTCAAAATTGGGCGAAGAAATACTGTTAACACTTTTTAAAATGCTCTCTCCAGCACAGGTGCTTGAGCTATATAGCAATGCAGTTGAAGATTCCTCTGATGAGGGTCTTGAGTTTCTTGGCTTGCTTTTGCAGGCAACTGTTGAGCCACTTTTTCAATTAAACGAGGCAGGAGAATCACTACTTAATCTTCTTATTCTGGGTGAGAAATGGGCTATGATTGAGCTTATTATGACAGAATCTTTTGAAGATGAAGAAAAACGAGTCGAATTCTTTAAGAGATTGCTCCCTGACGGAGAGACTCTTTTTATAAAATTACTTCAAATACTCATTGCGAAAGGAGAGTTTGAGGTTGCATTGAGATTATTGGAATTGATTCCAGCTAATTACAAACTTGAATTTTTAAGCATGATCACTTTGCTAAACGAAACTGTTTTTATGCTCATGTTTGAAGGGATAGTTGCAGCTCGGCTAGATTTGCTAGGCCACTTTTTTAGTCTCATTCCCGATGCTATAAAGGAGAGCTTTATGAATTTGCAGACATCTAATGGGGAGAGTGTCTTTACGATTTTGGAGCGCCTAGATCAATTACAGTTGTTGTTCCCGGACTGATCCTTTTGCTCTGGAAAGAAAGGGCTTGAGCTGCTTAAAGATAAGTCATTATTCTTCATTTAAACGAAATGAGCGAGAGTGGCGTCTTTTTTTCGGTAACCATTTCTTCAAAAATCGCATCGGAAAAGTGTAAGCAGCCACAGCGAAAATAGCATCAAAAATGGGATAGACGACTAAGTCAGTCATAATCCAATAAATATTTAAATTAAACTTCTGAAAAAAAAGATGGGTTGCTAGAGCATAAAATAGAGTTGAGATCTGTGAAAATAACAGAGTCACAAGAGGAAGAGTCATCAATTTATCTTGGAAGAAAAAAGGCTTAATATAAAGAAGAAGCCAGCCACAGACTAAATAATTGATGGTCCAAAAACCAAAGGGTGTTGTTGAAAGCAAATCCAAAATAAACCCTGCAATTAAGCAATAATTTAAAAATTGGGTTTGATTTTTTTTGTAAAGAGCCAAAACAATGAAAGGGCTGAAATAAGAAAGTTTTACCAAGGGAAATACTAGAGGGGTTAGTAAATGGCAAAGCAATGAAAAAATAAAGGCAGAATTAAAAATTAATGGGTTCATAATCTAACTTTTTAAACTTACAATAAGAGCTTAGATTGAATTATTGCAAGTGTTGTAGGATGAAGCTTTGATTTATTGCGATTTACAAAGTTTTTAAGATCTTTTAAAGGGACCCAAAGAAACTCTTTATATTCGTCATTAGAATGATCACATTGCACGTCATTTTCATCATCTAAAGTAATAGACATGCAAATGTCAAAGATGTTCTTTTCGTTGCAAAGGACCATCAGCTCTGGGCGTATTTCAATGATGTCATCAATAAACATCCCCGTTTCCTGTTCAAACTCATTGAGCAATGCATATTCAAAGTTGATATTTTGACCTTCAATGGCAGACTCATCAATGCCCCCAGAGGGGACGAGCTCTAATTTTAAAGGTGAAAACAAAACTTTTTCTGATCGCACTCCAAAAAGAAGATTTCCACGATGCTTTATCCATCCACTCACTGCTAAGGGATGATGGATACGATTATAACCTAGCTGATAAGAGGCTAGAAATTCTTTAAAAGAAATCGTGTAGCTTGTGATGTGTTGAGGAGTGAAATTTTTGACGCAAACTAAAGTCCCGTTAAAAAGAGGCTTTTTTTTGCGTGCATTTTCAAAGACTTCATCCACATATCCCTCTGGAAATTGAATCTTATGTGGATTCTCCTCAAGAATAACTGTGAGCCCGGGTGTGATATGTTCCACAGAGAAAGGATTAGGAGTAGACATAATTTGTCCATTGTTTCAATAAAATTTTCCAATTGCCAAAGCAGGGAAGGGGATGGTAGGTGATTTTAGAAAAAAGCAAAGCTTGCAAACCTGTTTGGATAGAGCTTGAGATGACCTCTAGGGAGTCATCAATAACTAAAGCATTTTTAGGAGAGATATTTAAATCCTTTAACACATTTTGATAAAAATCATCATTTTTTTTACTAAGGTTAAAGCAAGCTGGAGTGTAAATCTGATGGATCAGGTGGTCGACTTGATGAAAAGAGAGAATTTTTTCAGCAAACAATTTTTTATTGGCGGTGGTTAAGATCAGTTGATAATTTTGTTTTTTAGTTTGTTCAAGAAAATCTCTCACACCATGAAAGAGGGGGGCGCTAAAGTAATATTTTTGCAAGTATTTTTCATATTGCTCTTTCAAATGATGAGAAGGATAGTTTAAGGTGTACTTGATTTTGAAATACTCAATGAGCTTCTCAATCGAAGAGGTTTTAAGCTGGTTAAACTCTTGATTATTCCCTTCAATGTTATGGTCGGTTAAAAAATCATGGTAAATATTTCGCAGTCTTGGAAGGCTATTAATGAGCGTGCCATCTAAATCCAAGAATAAGTGGGTGAGTTCTTTTGTTTTTTCTACCATAGGATGTCTTCATTTTGCAGCCCTTTGCCGAGGGGGATGTCACACGCTGCTATTTTTCCTTCAATTTGTTGAATATATTTAGGGTGCATTCCCAATCTTTGCTGTCCTGGGCGCAAAATTTGAAAATTAACACCTTCTCTTAAAAGCTCACCTTGTTTAACTGCATGAGTCGTTTGTAGCCCTCGTCTTGCAAAAGCAGCTAACTCCTCTTCTTGGGGAAAAATTTCTTTTTTTGCAAGGCCAAGAATTGCTTCAGTCTCTGAAATAGCTTCACACATTGCTTTAAGGTCTTTATAATCAATTGCAAAAGACTGATCAGGGCCTGGTAAACTCTTGTTTATTGTGAAGTGTTTTTCTATAGTAGTAGCTCCTAAGCTGACGGCGGCAATCGGCGCGTAGAGAGGATGCTCACTATGATCAGAAAGACCGATCGGCAAACTAAACTGTTTTTGCAAAGAGGGGATGCAGCGAAGGTTTAAGCTAGCTGCCTGAGCTGGATACTGAGCGGTGCACTGCATTAAAGTGAGCTCTTTTCCACCATTTCTTTGAAAGACTTCAATAGCCCACTCAATATCTTCTAAAGTAGCGGCCCCTGTAGATAAGTAAAGAGGCTTTTGGCTTTTGGCTGCTTTTTCTAACAACCTCAAATGGCGAATTTCATAAGAGGCAATTTTATGCTTTTTCACAAAAGGGTTGATTTTCTCAAATGTTTCTTCAGAAAAAGAGGAGCACATCCACTCGATGCCCACATAGCTTGCATGTTGGTAGAGCTCAGCTATAATCTCTGTTGGCAAAGCGTTTCTTTTAAAAATATCGTTAATGTTTTCATTGAGATATTTGGGAATGCCTGCATTTTCTACATAGACGCTGTGGCTTTCAAAGCATTGAAACTTGATCGCGTCGGCTCCGGCCCAATAGGCCTTTTCAATCATAACCTTAGCAAGCTCTAAGGTCTTTTCTGCATCTCCTAAACAACAATTGGAGCCTGCTTCAGCAATAATGAAGGTTTTTCTTGGCTTGCTTTGTTGATACTCAAATTTATAGGTCTGGTGTTTTTGTCCGTATTTGGGAAGGAGCACTTTGTCTTGATAGATAAAGCCAGCTTTGGCAAAAGCTTTTTGAGCGATTTCATTTTCAGGTTTGATAAAGGCAATCAGCTTTTGATAACCCTGCTTTAAGAGTGCCTCTTTAGCTAATACTATGGCTCTTGCTCCAATTTTTTTTCCTATTTTTTGAGGATCTAAGTAAATAGAAAGAACACATTCACTTTCTTTAAATCCTTTTTCAAAATAAATGACGCCGCTAATTTCATGATCCAACAAAATAGCCCTAGGAGGTAATTGGGGGATAGAATGATATTTTTTTTCAAAGTGATTGAGAAATTCTTCTAGTGACTGAGCTTGACCGCGAAGAGAGTTTTTCACAACTTCGGGACTTGAGCGCCACCGATGTAATTTTTCAAGTACTGATTTATTGTTGGGAAGATCGATCAGATAAAGGTTGTTCAAGAGTGGCTCCGCAATTTTGTCTTAAGAATGTTTTAATTTCTTTTAAACCAAAGCAAGGATTTTGGTGGTAAAAATTTGCAATTATTTTTTCAACGAGTAAAAAATCATCCAAAGTGTCTACAGAGATATTGTGCTGGGAAAAATCTTCTTCATCTTGAAAATTGTAAACATTAAATAGGCCAGGATTTTGGTAGAGATAGGGAGTGACATGCTCTTTTTGATAGGGGTTTTGAGCATGAAAATAAGCTGATTGGAGCACTTCAAAACTGAAAATTTCAATGTCATAGCCTTTGGGATAACTGCGCTTTAAAACATTAGAAACATACTGATATTGAGAGCTATTTTTGAGATAAAATGAGAGCATTTCAGTTAAGAGAGAAAAGTCAACGAGTGGGCAGTCTCCTGTAATTCGGACAATCGTTTGAGCAGAGTAGGCGAGCGCGCAGTCATAAAAACGCTTTAACACATCGTTTTCAGAGCCTCTAAAGCAAGAGACCTGCTCCTTTTTGCAAAAGTCTTCAATGGCGTTATCTAAAACTTGATCTGTTGTTGCTACAACAAGGTGAGTAAAAGAGGATATTTTCTTTAAACGCTCTAAAGTGTAAGAGAGGAGAGGTTTTTCTAAAATAGGCTTCAGCACTTTATAATGAAGCCTAGAGGAACCCAACCGAGCTTGAACAATGATTAATGGCAGCATAATGGCATACTGTCATTGAAAAAGACTTTTTATTCAAGAAAGTTTCTATTTAAAGAAGAAAAGGTAATAAGTAAGCATAAGCTGCTGCAGCACCTGCTACTGCTGTGGCTGTCTTAAGCACTTTGCCTGCATGTCTTCGCAAGAAGCCTGGCTGTGAACGAGTTTTTTCTTGGATCTGTTTAAGATAAAAAGCATTGATTTTACTTCGTTGGAAATGAAGTTCTTCAATTAAGAGTGTGGAATCTGTTCCCATCCGCTTGGTAAGCTCCTCTAGGTAGAGCCTTAAAAGAGAATAGCCTTCGCCTTGCAGATTTTCTAAGCAAGAAACTAAATCAAATGGAGAAGTTCCGTTACTAGAGAAGCCAAGAATAGCTTCTTCAATCATTTTAAAAAGGACATTAGCTAGTTGCAAAGGAGCTTTGGCTGCAGTAATTTCATAATGTTGTGTTTTCTCTGCGTCTGTATAGAGCTTTCCTGTGGCTGAGCCTGGTTCCCATTCTACTTGTTTCATATAGCTTTGAACAAGTTCTTCTATCATATAAAGGGGGTGATCTATCCCTGGTCCCCAAGTATAGGCGATAAACTGCATGTCTTGTTTTACTGTCTCTGTGATATCTGCCATTGAGCAAATGCCGTCTTCATTGACTTGGGTTTCTTGAAGAATAGATTCCACATAAGCAATAGCTTTCTCTGGAAATCTGCCCGCTGATTTGTCTTGATTAAAAGAGTTTACATCAAATCCTTTAGCATCGGCTGTCGCATAAGTATAGATCACTGTATTAATCTTAGCAAAACACTCTTCCGTAAAATTTTCATCCACAAAAGGATATTGCTCACTCACCGTATCTTGAAGATAAAATTCAAGAGCGATGTCTTTAATAATGGCCTGATGATGGGGCGTTTGTCGTATTCCTAATGCCAAATTCATTTTAGCAAAAACATGTTGAAGAATGTCAATTGCATCTTGGTCTAAATCTTTATTTTCGATGTTGCTAAAAAACACTTTGATATAAGCAGCTGTGCGCGCAAGTTCGACTCTTAAAGTAGATTGTAGTAATCCTTTTTGAGCATTTAGATCTCGCAATGAAGCAACAGTTTCGGTTAAGAGCTTAAATTCAGATCCTTGTTTATAATCTTTTTGTGCTTCTTGAACATCTTCGGGAATAGCTACTTCCTCAAGCTTTGAAGGAGTTAATGGATTTATTTGTAACCCGAGGGTTGATAAAGCAACGTTGAGTTCATTTTGTAGATTTGCAGGAAGTAAGGCGCTTTCAAAAGCAATGCCCCAATTTAATAAAGTGAGGAGCTTGCTTGTTTGAACTAAAAGAGCTTGATTGGCGTAGGCATTCGCTAGGTTTGTGCCGGCTTGAAGATCTGCTAGTCTAAGAACACGAAAATGACGACCAGCAAGAGCTCTTTCGCCACTAGGTGTTGCTTGCTCTTCCTTGAGTTCTGTTGTCAGCTTTTCAACTAGCGCTGAAAAATCGACTTTGCTACGAGCTACTGTTGCCATTCATATTCCTCTAAAAATACATCCATCTCTTATGTAATTTTAGAGGAATTTTTTTAAAAAGTCAACCTAAAAAGCTTAAAAAGAGAGTTTTATCACTTGTTTTGACATTTCTTTTTTAAGTGATCGAGGTCTTTTTTAAGCCGTTTTCTGAGGTTTTTGGAGACCCGATCAATAAAAAGGACTCCATTGAGGTGGTCGTTCTCATGCATGACTTGACGGGCAAAATAGCCAGAGATTCTTTCTTTAAACTTCTTTCCTTCAATGTCTTGCCATTCAACGGTGATGGACTCTGGTCTGGCTACGGGTAGATATATTCCGGGAAAAGAGAGGCAACCTTCATCGTCGACAAGTAATTCCTCAGAGGGTTCTGAGAGGATGGGATTGATGAAGACTTGAGGGGGTCCATAAGAATCTCGTCCATTGATGAGTTGGTGGGGGCATACTGCAAAAATGCGGTATTTAGAACCTATTTGGTTTGCTGCTAAACCAATAGGAATAGAGCCTGGGCTAAATAGATCAGGCTGGCTAAACTTTTCTAGAAACTCTTTAGCAAAAGCTTTTACCTCGTCAGTGATTTCGGCAATCGGCTCTGCTTTTGTCCTTAAAAAAGGATTATCCCAATAAAGCAGCTTATAGGTCATGCGTCTCCTCAATAGTCACATTTGGCCCGTTTTGCAAGCGACCTAAACTTGAAGTCCAGGTGGAAAGGAGAACACAAGAGACTAAAAAAATAGTCGCTAAAATAGCAGTGAATTTTTTTAAGACTTGAGCTGTGGAACTGCCGAAAAGAGCATCGGAGGAGTTTCCTCCAAAAGAGGCTCCAAATCCCATGCTTTTGCTTTCTTGAAGCAAAATCACTGCGCTAAGTAAAACACATAGAATCATGAATAAGGTGATGAAAAAGTAGTAGATAAAGGTCATTTTTTGTATTTTCCTGCCTTTTGAATAATTTGTAAAAAGGAATCGATATTGAGCGATGCTCCGCCCACAAGAACACCATCAATGTCTGGTTGCATAATAAGCTCTTCAATATTATCTGGTTTTATCGATCCACCATGTAAGAGATATATTTTTTCAGCCATTTCTTGTCCCCATTTATCAAAAATGAGGCTGCGAAGTTTAGAGTGAGTTTCTTGAGCCATTTGAGGTGTCGAGGGGAGATCTGTGCCAATGGCCCAGACAGGTTCATAGGCAATGGTTACTTGTGTGACTTGTTCTTCTGTAAGTTCAAAAAGACTTTCAAAAAGCTGTTTTTTTAAAACTTCATCTGTTTGTTCAGTTTCTCTTTCTGTATGGCTTTCTCCGATGCATAAAATTACCTGAAGTCCAGAAAGGAGTGCGTGCTTCACTTTTTTATTAATTAGTTCATTGTCTTCATTAAATAAGTGACGTCTTTCAGAATGTCCCAAAATGACAAAGTCAGCCCCAGCTTCTTTGACCATTTCTGCTGAAATTTCACCCGTGTAAGGGCCATTAGATTCAAAGTGAATGTTTTGTGCTCCTAAGCTAAGCATCGGTGGCTTTACTTGCGAGCATGCATATAAAGCTGTCGAAGGTGCTGCAATGGAAATGACTCCAATGATATGATCTAGGCGCTTGACAAACTCGGTGGCTTCTAAAGTTGTCTTGTTCATCTTCCAATTGGCGACAACGCGCACTTCTTTGGACATTCAAAACCTCAATTTAAATATTGATCCATAGAATAACGGATATCCCCCCCTCATTTCAAGGTTTTTTGTAGGGCAAAAAACAAGCTGTTGTTATCATTAACCGATCTAATTAAAAAAATAAAATGATTGATTCACCGATTGTGCTGACGGTTAGCCAGCTGACTTCTGCTATTAAACTCCATCTTGAGCGGCAATTTCCTACGATTGTAGTACAAGGAGAAATTAGCAATTTTAAAAAACAATCTTCAGGACACCTTTACTTTACCCTCAAAGATAGTCTCTCTCAAATTCAATGCGTCATGTTTGCTCTTGATGCTCGCTCACTCAGGCAGCTTCCAAAAGATGGAGATCAAGTGCAAATTCGCGGAGAAATGAATGTCTATCCGCCCAGAGGAAATTATCAAATTATTGTCAGAAGTCTCCAGTTAGCTGGAATTGGACAGCTTCTTTTATTACTTCAAGAACGAAAAGAAAAATTTTTAAAATTGGGTTGGTTTGAGCCAAACAATAAAAAAAATCTTCCTAAATTTCCTAAAACTATCGGAGTCGTGACAAGCCCAACGGGAGCTGTTATTTCTGATATTTTACAAATTTTAAAAAGAAGAGCCCATGGATTTCATCTAATATTGAATCCGGTCCGCGTGCAAGGAGAGGGTGCTGCGCGCGAAATTAGTCAAGCAATTGATGATTTTAATCGATATAAGCTAGCTGATGTTTTAATTGTGGGTAGAGGCGGGGGTAGTTTAGAAGATTTATGGCCCTTTAATGAAGAGTGTGTTGTTGAAAGTATTTACAAAAGTCAAATCCCCATTATCTCAGCCATTGGTCACGAAACAGATACAACGCTGGCTGACTTGGCAGCGGATTTGCGAGCGCCAACCCCATCAGCCGCGGCAGAGCTTGTCATTGCTGAAAAAGAGGGACAATTTCTTTTTTTAAAGAATTGTGAGCGTCGCCTCGATCAGATTCTTTATCATCTTTTAAAAAGATACCAAGAAAAGGTGCTCTTTTTTTCAAAAACTCCCTGGATTGTCTTCCCCCACAAAATGCTAGAAGTTTTTACTCAAAAAGTAGACGAAATGCAATTGCTAATCGACCAAAGCATCGAGCGAAAAATGGTCCGCTACAAAGAGAAACTTCATCAGCTTACTTTTCAGTTGCAGGCCTGTAATCCTGAAAGGAAAATAAAAGAAAAAATTTATTATTTGAACTCTCTTTCTCAAAAAATAGATTTTAAACTTTCACAATCTATGGCAGAGAAAAAAAATAAATTTAAAAATT
>JAULBU010071042.1:0-10509 GCA_032358235.1 Odonthalia washingtoniensis | reverse complement strand
GGTTGGTGATGTCTGAATAAGAAGGAATGGGTTGAGATGATTGTAACGATCAGGAAAGTGCTGCGGTTGCAGTGGTATGGCGTTTGTATGTGCGTTTGTATGTTGTATTGTTGGTTTGTGCGGTGCGGTGTGTGAGATGGGTTTCGCAATGTTATACTGACCGGGTTGTCCGGATCACGACATTCCGAGTCCGGGCGATTGAAGGTTCGAACAGTCCGTGTTGCGTGAAAGTTGCAGTGTGTAGTTGGTGGATGCCATTGGAAGCGACGGTGTTTTTTGGTCGGAAGGAGGGTGTCGGAAAATTTGGTGATGTGGTTAGAGGATGGTATGTTGAAGGATATGCTGAGATTTTGGTTGAGTGGTATTTGAGTATCGTGTATGGTTCGATGGTGTTGTTGTCGATGGAATCGGTCACTGTTGGGAGGTTCTGAATAGAAGGTGGCATGGTGATGAGCCATACAGGGGTAATAGTGTTGTAGATTGGGTTGAATTTCATCCCGTTGATAATAAATCGTATGGTGGCTTGTTCTAATTCGATGTTGAGATATTTTGCTACCATCATGAGGCCTCTGATCTTGATGTGTGCTGCTATGTAGTCTGATATTTGTCCGTAGTTCTGGATTAACGTATTACCTGGTCTGATTTCCAGTAAATTTTGAGCTGCCGCTGTCCTACGTTCGAGTTTTTCTCGAACGCGTCGTATGATAAGGCACGAATTGATGGGGTTTCAGAGATGATGAAATAGTTGGCGATTGTTTGGGGTAGGGAAGAGATGATGACGTTTGTTAGAGCAGCTACGGAATGATGATATACTGGCTCAAAGGTGTAGTTGATGTTTTCGACTTGGGCTTTAATTTGACATGCGTAGGTTTCACATTTTATTGTAAGCAGCCAGGGTTCGAGATTTTTTGAATCCAGTCCTGGGGTGGTTGGGCGATGAATGGGAATTTTCTGATGGTTGTTGGTGTTGTTCATTGTACAAGGAGTTGCAAGTATGTGGAAGAAAAGAGACGGCGGTGTTGTTGGTATGTTTTTGTGCAATCAGTGTAGTCTCAGATGTAGGCCCACAACATGTGATGTGATTGACTTCAAGTAAATCACATCACAGGTTATGGGACTACATATCATCAAGTTGATTATCGATAGACAAAGGCTGGTCGTCTCTCGCTCATCTCACTGATTGCTATAAAATAATATAAGTGCTTCATGAATGAATTTCCGTCGTGTAACATTACAGTGAGTGTGGATGCGGGAGGGAGTATCATAGACGGGACATCATCCGAGATATTTTTCATTTAGATTTTGACCCAGTGTAGGCCGCTCAAAAAAATTATTAATTAATTTTTGGTGAGTGAGGCCTATCAAATTATTTCATAGCTATTGTAGAGGAAGGAAGTAAGGTTTTCTTCCATCTTATTACGACTTGCAAATTACCTGAAAATTATTACACTTCTAATTATTAAATCACAAAACTTTTGTGATTTTTTAATGGGAAAAATCACTTTTTCGTTCCTCGTCTTAAAATCGAAGTGAGTGAATTTCAAATGACTAGCAGAAACCAATAGAGATAGCAGCAATGAAATTTTTATTTGTGCATTCGGAAACGGAAACGTAAACAAGCAACAAAACATTACTCACAAACCCTAACTTTCGAAGTACAATGCACGTACCCTCCTATGCAACGTACCACCGTAGCAGAACCAACCTAATTCATATTACACGTCCGCTTCCCCATTCATATCACACACACACATCGCCCCTCCACTCACTACAACACATGAACGCCACACTCCGTCGTGTAACACATACGTAATACACCGCTCAATCAACTACAACACACACACGTCACTCTCCTGTATTTAACCAACTCGCAAGCTAGTCCATCCAACAACTGCATCACACGGAAGTCCACATTTAAAACATACTAACTTTGGTCCTCTCTCTCTATAACACAAAGAAGCCACCCTTCAACAATTTACAAAATACATTCGCCGGCCTTCCCCGACATATTTGAATCTACCGCCATCCATCCCCATCTATATCAAACGTCAACGTAAAATCACCCCTCACCATCTACAACACACGAATGTCACCGCTCCTCTCTATAACACAAGAACACCGGCCCTATCCATCCACAACACACAATAAGCGCCCTACCTATCTACAACACAAGAAACTCACCCATCGCCTCTATTAGACAATTGAGCTGCCTCACCCGTGCAACAAACAAGCAAATCATCCGTCACAGATTTTTAACAAGAAAGCTATCTCTATCGATCTATAGCACATAAACACTATCCACTACCACCCATAAAACAAGAAGATTTACCTTCAGTTCTAATAAACAAGCAAACCACCCCTCCCAAATTTAACAGAAATGCACACCACCTGAAATATTTATCAAACAAACACCTACCCTCCACGAAACAACCACAAAACGGCTATGTAAGACACTAACATAAACATAAGTAAAATTTCTTGGCATGTAACATTTGTGGGAGGAGTCGTCACAAATTGTGACGAGGTCATTAGCAACTTAGATGAAAGCTGTTACTTTGGAAAGTGGTTCAACAGTTGAAAGGAGATTTTAAGACGCAACATATAAATGGTATTAAAACATTGTGGGTACGATTAAGCAGTGCCCGTGATGATATCTCACTGGAAAGTGTTGTTTTTCGGAAGGCTCAATTTCATTGGAATGGGATCAGAATATTTGAAGGAGGTTATCATACAGTTAATTGTGCAATCACTGGAAGAAGTATGGAATTATTCTATGAAGACTACATGGAGGTTTTGAAAAGGGCAGGTATTAATGCATTATTGCCGATCGCCGGACTGCCAGACGGTCACATACGCCGCGCTGTTACCACTGTCTTTATAAAATGAAACAAAAATTATTAACAGCAATGCACAAAATTGCTGTAACAATGTTTTGCGACAATTTTAGGAACCTAATGTAACTACAAACACTAAGTGTCCGGCCTTTATAAATTTTCCATGCTTTGGGAATTATATGAATTTACTGTGAAAAGTCTACAGCTTGTGAATGTCCCATCTGCTATTGTATCAGTGCGGGAATTCATATCGCCAAACCATGAATGGTTCCCGTGAACGTACATACACATTCTCTTGAAAGTAGTCATTCGGTTACCGAAATACAGATGTTCATGAATTACCAACTGGTCCTTAGAACAAACATCGTATATGTAACATACTGGAACCTTGCTGGTTTTTAAAATCACCATTTTATGCACATCATCAGCCCCGATATACAATGAAGAATAGGGCAGTTTCGAACTGTGAACTTTGCAGTGTTTGCTATTTACATTCATTTTCTCAAAACATTAAGAAAATTTTGCAGTTCGGACATTCATCTGTCGCAATGTCAATTCATGTGCAATTTCACCAATTCCAATTAAATATATGTATTCGATGGTGAGTCTTGTGTCTGAGCAACCAAGTTTTGAACTAGATAAATGAATTCTTGGATGCCATCAGGGGTCAAGCAATTGATAAATAGCAGAAACTGTTTTTCTGTGGACTCTATTGTAGTAAGTTGATTAGTAAATAAGCAATGGAACCGTTCAAATTTCAAGCAAACTCCGTTCTATACAAGGTTGGAAAGTCCTGTGGAATTATTTGAAAGGGTGTTCAGTGGCAATGACCCGTTATGTATTGTGACTATGTATCAATTTTCACAAAGTTGAAGCCACGTTATTACCCCTTCATCCATACGTGTTGTGAAATGGTTCGAAGTTGACCTATAAGACTGGTTAATGAACACATTGAAATATCCATAAGGAGATGCATCCAAAATGCTCATGTTACCGATTTTTCCAAAATACCCAACAATATGATCTGAAACATGAAACCTTAATGTATATATTCCATGATCGCAATGGGGACAAAACGTGGAGATAATAAGATGTTTCATAATCCATATTTTTGTGTCGATGTTCTTGATTTCAGATTGTGACCAGCCATTTCTTTTGTGGTCATATAGTAAAGATATCATATTATTTGAGTAAAGTGTAGTTACCTTTGTCAGAGGTTCTTCGTACTGGTAACCAGTAATATTATATATGAAACCTGCACGAAAGGAGAAGACCATGTCAATATTTCTGTAGTATCTTCCATCACACATCTCTATTACTGAATTTGTTAAGAAGAGACCATTCAAAGTTTGGGATACCTCTCTTGTGGAAAATTCTATATGTAACCCTGTACGAGAGAAATAATTCTCAATTGTTCCGAGAATGGAGTTGCATGTTCGTAAATGTTTTCTTCAAATTGACTTAAAATGATTGCATGTCCATAAAAGTATTGTTCTAATTGACTTAAATGGTTTTTGATCACGTTTCAGCTTAGCGGGATATGTTTCCAGTTCGTTACTGGAATTATAAGTCATAATACTAGTCTTGATGAACTTGGAGATACTCCAATGAGGGTTTTGTAAGGGCTGATATGTTAATGAGGGTAAGAAATCTAGAAGAAGTAGTGGTGGGTATAGTATTTAAACCTGCTCCCACAATGTATTCCATGATGCAATTCACATATCATCAAGGAATTATGCAGCCTGTACAAACAGATCTTTTAGTTCAAGTATAGTAGTAGTCTCCCATGCATTTTAAATATTGAGGAGAGACATATAGTTTCTTCTTGCCTCCAAGAATAATGGCATTGTTATAGGAGTACATATTCGTGATAGTTTTATATCTGTTAATGTACTCATGCAACGAATACATGGTCGTTTAGGAGTAAGCTTATGTCGAACACGAGACATATTTTTTTCTTCTGGTATATCGTCGAAATACGAAAAAATTACAGGGAGTAGATGCCACCTATCATATTCATAGTCTCGCACCGGATATTTTATTTTAGCTATGTCGAACAATAGTTGTAGATCCATAGTCATATCTTGATGAGGCGATGTCATTTTGTGATAGAGACCACAAGGAAAAGAAGTTAATGGGATGTAATCTGAAAACTGGACGGGTCGTCACGAGTAAGTGCCAGTTCCAGTTGATGTGAGGGTCATCGTTCTCTTCTGAATCTCTTCTCTGAAAACCCACTGGGAGTAACCCGAGAAAATGGTTACCATGGTCTATAAGTTGGCGTCGAAACGAATATAAAGAGTTTGATAAAGTGATACTTATTGGATATGCAACGAGGGATTTTTTTTCAAATTTGTAGCAGTCTTATTAGTATATATATATATATATATATATATATATAAAAGAAACCGAGAAAAGATGTTCCATCGTCATTAAAATATGACTTGGTATAATTTTAGACCATTTTTATGTCATTAGACCCGCAAATACACTTTTCACTGCTTTGTATAAAAGATGTTCCGGTTTGGTTTCCATAGGGTGTGAATTACTGTCATCAGTTTATGTTGTTAGATGGAAAGTAACATCAGCATCTGATTCCATTGATATTTGATTGCAAATGATGTGGACAATGTCATTTAGAGATATGCAGTATTGTCCTGTTTCTGTTGGGCGCACACACATGGAAATTTACGTTTTCTGAAACCATCCTACATCAAGGTTGTGCTGATGATTTTATTCGTAAGTTTCTGGAAAAAATTGAGTGTTGAAATCTTTTCACGGAACACGTTCATGTCCAAACTATTGAGAATGATCAATAGAAAATCTGGGCCCATACTTCACACCAATGTTTTCGATGAAAGATATAAATTTCTGAGCCATGTTACTTTCTGTATCTCTATGTTGTTGGTTAAGTGGAGGTAGTGAACCGTTGCATACCGAATCTTGACCAGGAATTGATTCTGGGTAATTTTTCATCAACATAAATACGTGTGAAACGTAATACGAATATAATGGAATAGGTTGTACTGTGTAACGAATTTGTAAATTCTTTTCAGCGATCAATTAATGTAAAAATTATCAATAGTGTTCCTCAACAAGGGAGAGGGAAGGAACTTAATACACCAAGTGATTGTATTCGTTTCCCTCCTTGAAATAATGTTCGGAAAATTTGCTAGGAAGGAAACGAAAAAAAAATGTGGTTGACGTTGCAAACATTACTTAGTGATTTGTATACTTTGAGTTAATTTTACCGCCAATGATAAAACAGCAAAACCGTGAATATACTGTACTGCAGGTTCCTGAACATGCAACAGAGATATGAATGTTTCGGTTCTTTTAGTTTCTAGTTGTTTTGTTTACAGTAAAAATCCTGTTGTGGCAATTGTATCAACTCCGAATAGTACTAGTTTTGAATATATGTACTATGTGCTATAGATTCCATGAAAAGCCGATATCATTGATGCAGTATATGTTACGTGAAATGGAACATAATATGTACGATAAACATAGTACATGGATTATGTTATTCAATACATAATGTTATAGTGATGATAACATAAGAAGAAGAATTTAATATATGTTCCATCATAGATTATGCACTATAGTACTGCATATGAGATGATTGTATATATATTTATAAGATATTTCATCATAAAATGAAATATAATATTAAATACGACTTGCAATAGGGATATACTATTCGTATAATATAATAAATATATATATTTACATGTATACATATAAATACTCGAAGTACGTACATGTAAACTATTTACATACATTACTATATGCAGTATAATGTAACTTGTAATGGTCATCATATTGATTACATACTTCTTCATGATGGATATGATATGCATCATGATGTAGTAAGTATATATACATACTTGAATGATGTAGATTTGTACGGAGAACGTATACAGAATTGCATACTTCCCCAAACCTAAATATACTATACCTATATATCTATATATCTATATATATATCTATATATATCTATATATATCTATGTTGAGCATTGAACATTGGAAAATAGCATTGTAGTGATGAAAAACAAATTTCATGCAAAGAAATGGAAAATTTATGAAAACAAAAAACATAAGAGGAAAGTCAAGTAAGACATGTACAAATTACCCTAGAGAAATTTCCCCTGGTTAAACAAACTAGATGTCAGTTCCTCCTAGCGGACGGATTTCAATTCAATTATCTCTTTTAGCACAATCCGTTTGTTCAATTATTGCATGACTGCTTTATGGAGGTGTTGGTTCTGTAAATTGATTAAAACTGCCATCAAATGCGTAAAAGGCGGAATAATTCACCCGGATATAATCCGGAATCAAGTAATGTGATAGAGCAGTGCATGGCTGTTTCTACAACAAACCCCAGCGCGTTGGAGTACCCATGACCAACGAAAACAGAAAATAGTGGAATAACTGTTTCTTCCAATACCAATCCGACAGAAAAAATCTACTTCCGTTACAATTATTAGTGTACATGAAGATGGGAACCTGGAGCTGTCCAAAGTGATGTTGCTTGCTTCGTAGTTGTGATTATGAAAAATCCTGAATATTCTTCTGCTCGAACTGGAAGATCGTTATGTCCATCATGGACTGGACAGTCCCGTCAAGTAAGAAGTAACCGACTACCACTGTTCCAAAAAGATCACGGCCACTGGCTTCTCTTGTACATCTACGAAAAAGTAGCAATCCAACTGAACCAAGCGTTTAAATCAGCTCCTCTGCTCCCAATTCAAACGCAGGATTAGTTCTCCTCGGAATGATGCTACAATATCTGCCGTATGGAGAAGTAGCGGGGGAATAGATTATTTATATATTCCTCATATTCCTGTAACTCCCCCTTGTTCAAGATTGGAGACCAATGTTACTAGTTTGATTCTTCTTGTAGAGAAAACTCCACATTGAAAGTATCATACACACCATTGAACATATTTGACAGGGATTCATTTGGAAAACTGGATGGTTTGTTTACCTCATCCAAAATTACAGTCCGTACATTTATGAAAGGATCTGCTATGTCTTATAGAATACAGAAACCTTGGTTCATCACTTCCAGCCCTTTGAACTTGAAATATGAAGCACCTGTTCCTCTATGAAAAAGTGGAAGAGAATATGTTCAATTTGATATAAGATCAAAATCAGAGGCGAATCCAATGTCCGTTAAGTAAATTAGGTTACTACGTAACCATATCATCGACAGAAAATAATATATTCCGCTTTGAAGATTATATGTGGTCGATGTCTGTTGGAGATTAAAATTTAACGGAAGAATAAAGTTGGGTCTGAATCGTTAATATAAATATCATTATTAGAGGCTGCGAGGCAAATGTTCATGATGACGGATTCAGCCCTGTCATCCCAGTGTGAAGGTTTCACTTGAGATGTTGCTTGATCAACTTAACTTGATAATAAGCTAAGTGCTGCGGATAAGTTCTGGCCTAATGTGATTTTAGTTACCCTGAATGGGTCACGGGTCCAGTTAAACTTGTCATAATTGATATTATTCGACAGTTCTCCTATTATGACTAGACGATGACGTCCATCAACAATGACAAATTTTTTATTGGCCTTCAACGTAAACATTCCATTTCCACTGCCAATGGTACATATTTCATCTAGGCCTTCAACCTCGTAACTAGATGAAGAAGTGGTGCAAGATAGCATACTATGAGCATACTTGAAACCATTTCTTCCTAATTCTTCAATCAGAACATGCTTATGATCCTAATCAACTTCCCGAAGTGGGCTTTGAAAATTTCAGATTTGGTTGATGTTTATGTATATTTCATGATGCACAGGATTTGATAACGAAACGTTGTGAAGTGAAAATTAGTTGTTGTGTCGTTTCCAACATTCTGCAGATACACTCTCCCAATCTATAAAATCAATTAATAATACCATGGGCTCCGACAGACTTGTTCCATCACTAATGCTGTTCAGAGAAATGCCACAAACATACCTACCATCCGAGTTCGGTCGAAGACTTACTGTAGATGAAAGTGGCAACATAGCAAAGATAGAAAGAGTTGAAATGCGTCTTCATGTCGACAATATGCGAATAAAAAGATCACTCAACCAACATGTCCCGGATGCCACAGATCTCAACTTTGAGCGAGGTGACGAGGTGCTGATATGGCGCAAAAGGGGATATTAGACTCGCCAAGGAGAATATCGGGGTTCATTTAAAGTTGATTCTTTCAACTGCGACACGAAGATTGTTAAAATATTCGATCTTCTCCATGGAAACTCAAGGCCATTCCCTGTGACCGAGATAAGACCATATATTCCACCCGACGAACTCTGTACCATGCTTTACTCAGATCTCCAAACGTCTCTCAAATGCTTCCTCAAACACGGAAGATGATGTTTTTCTGTCTCAGATAATTCCGCAAAAAGATCCTCGGAGTACATCTCCAGACATTCTGAGACTCGGACGTAGCGAGATCCGAAACCTGATGAAACGTGGCACCTTTCTCGTGCTGCTAAAATAAGATATTCCGGCTGATACAAACTTCCTTCCTGGACTTTTCGTCCTCCGTCTCAAATCCACACTGGACGGAAAGATAAATCACAAAACAATATTTGTGATCAGAGGCCACAGGGATCGCCTGAAATATTTCATGTTGTATTCCTCTCATACCCTCCAAACGCAAACGCAATCGTTCAGACTTCTTCTTTCCAGCGCCTCTGCATTTGGCTCCGAAATCTGGATTGCGGATATTACACAATCATATTTACAATCGGCCATTCTGATTGCCGCGACTTGTTTGTTAACTCGGTGGTGCCGGAACTGGACCTGAGTCCTGATCAATGCGTCAAGCTTCGCCACCTCTATAGCCTCTCTGAGTCGGGTGATCTCTGGTATAAAACGCTACATAATCATCATACAAACGACCTCAGTATGAAATAACTGGAAAGTGACTGCTCTTTCCACTACATCTTCCGCAACTCGATTCTCACTGGCATTTCTGGTACTTACGTAGATGATTTGATCTGGGCTGGAGACTCATAATTCAAACGATTATTACGCATCACTGAACAAACCTTCTATATTTAACCAGCAGAGCCACTTTCGTGCGACATCTCAGGATTTAGACTTAAATTTATTACGTCTACGACACTCAACCAAACGCAGCTCTACTATCTATTGAAAATCCAGCACCTTGACAACTGCGCTACATTTATTAACTTCCGCTCCATGCGAATGCGACTCGCATGGCTTTCACACACCAGAACCCGACTGCGCTCTTGAAATCTCAAGTTACTCTGAAGTAACCGAATCTTCCTATATCAAATCCCCACGACATACATGAACCAACTAAACAAAGCGACTTGCTACGCAAAAAGATAGAATGTATAAAATCTCTTCCCTCGCCTAAACCCAAGAGACTTACAGGTAATTGGCTACTCCCATGCCTCATTTAGCAACAATTCCGACTTATTATCTCAACTGGGCTTCATAATCTTACTTGGCGACTCTACCAACAACATAATCGCCCTCAATTTTCTCTTATATAAAGCGAAGAGCTTATGTCTATCAGAAATGGCTGCTGAAGTCATTGCCTTCAGCGACCTATTCGACGCGGCCTTCACTATCACCAAACAATTATCTCACCTCACCAACCGCCAGCTACCTCTCCACCTCTTCACTGACAGTA
>JAULBU010071031.1:0-10510 GCA_032358235.1 Odonthalia washingtoniensis | reverse complement strand
GCGAAGGTTGACGTAAAAGTGACAGACGAGAAAGACTACGAGCATTCCGTTTGGGTTGTACCACCACACTTCTGTGCAATGCGGTATATTAACGACAGTCGTTATTTACCGGGTGATTTGGACATGAAAAAGGCTAAAAATGGGGACAAAAAACCAAGAACACCAAATATGTCATGGAAGGTGTTTTCAAAACCCAATACAGCAACATCCTATTCCAACTACAGGATGATGGGCATTTTTCCTTCAAGGAACATAACTGTTGGTGAAGAACTCTACTAGGACTATGGTCGTGAGTATTTTTCACAATACGAAAAACACACATTGTACCAGCCAAGGTAAATTGGACTTAATTTATATATTTATTTCAGTAAAAATACATTCTCCCGCATCTTTCCAATAAATGTTTCTATAAAAACAGATTTCGCATTTTTTCCATTTCACCTTCGTGGGATTCTTTCATCATTTTACTTCGTTGTTATTCATGTAATGTTTTACTAAAAACTACTGCAGTACACACAAGTTTAGTTTATTTCACATTTTATTGAAAGTTTACGTTTTACAGTGTGTCACATAAATACTATTTTGTTTATTTTCAAAGTCCACATCCTCTCCTCGCATTTTTCTCAAAACTTTTATGAAATTGAAACAATTTTGGTCCATTCCGTCCCCATTCAAGATAATATGCAGTCTTTGGTACAAACTGCACATTACGCAGTCTACTACGGATGTTTCATACCGAAATCTCCATTTGGGCCCCATAAACTCAATCGAAACATAGATTAAATTCGGAAAACCACCTCTTGGAAGCCAACATCCTTTTCCGAAGATACTGACGTTAACAAGAAACGCAGCTGTTCGCTATCAACCGGAATTGTCGTCCACTTATCTCAGCAACGTCCGCATATATTGAAGTGTGACTTTTCTTATTGTTCCAGACAAGGTAGCGCTATACTAGATTTGACAAGAAACGCTTTTCTTTAGCCGAACTTCATTCAGGTACAATATTATATACCATATAGTGTATATTACATATCAATACTAGGGCCAAAGGACGAACTAATTGGACAAGTGATCGGTCACAGTCCCTGTCTTCATGGCAGCAGTAAATTGTGTGAGACTTTCTCCTGTCAGCCTTTATCCATTCTTACACGCCTATCAAACTCTGTTACACGTGACTTTCACTCCTAACACCCACGGGTATTAAAAGCTCACGAAGCTTGAAGAGACAATCAACTCTAGATTGTTCTATCTTCACCGTTTTCGTCACACCATAGGTTGTGGGCCTACAGATAACTCAACAAATCTGCTAAAAGTAATTCAAATATCATAGAAACATCATTATTTTTAACAATCTCTAATAACATCCATTCTTCTGCATATAAATTCATCAATATTCGATATCACAACATAAAGATATATCCTTCAATCTTTTTTTGATATCACAAAAGACATATAATACGGGAAAACATTACTCATACCAAATACCTATCTTCGATATCACAGAAAGATATATCATTCCATACTCTTTAATATCAGATAAGGCATACACAATACACTAAAACATTGAACAGAAAGTCATCTTTATATATAACTCTACCCCCCGCACAATGGCACGAACTCCTAACCCCAATCCGGATTCTATGATGCCCCCTAATTCAAGTCACATCCCTATACATCAACCAAACATTCCCACTCTCATTAAATAGCACATGGAACCATGGATACTGGCAATACGCTGTGAAGCTGAAACACTTCAAATTGCTCATCACATAGGACACATTGGCTATATTTTCGACTTGGTGAATCACAGATCCGTTACAACACTCCCAGGCGTATTTCTCACATCACTCCCACCTGATATAGCCACATCTGTAATCATTCCCGGCACTCCGATAAACCCATATCTTATAATCCGCCGAGTACAAAGAAAACTAAACAGATGGATGCCTGCAGATCATGACTCACTAAAACTTCAGGCGCTAAGTACAGTCATCAACAATTATGAAAAATCTGAAAAATATTTTGATGCTGACAACAGCATCATAACACTGTTGATAGCAGCCCGCTATCCCAATGTCGACGAAGAAACGACGACAATGAAATTTATAGTAAAAGGAATATGTCACCACCCAGACTATGCCTATCTTACCCCACTCTGGTTTACAAACATGCCACGAAATATTCAAGCACTACAGACCATTATTCGGTCTATCTAAATGAACTCCATGAAAACAAATTCAACTAATATGTACCAATTTCTGCAACCACAACAAAATAATAATTATTCATGCAGACAATCGACCAACTATAATGCGTACAGACCATCACATAATAGAAATTTATCTAAGCAGAATATTACATTATGCAAATACCACGCCAATACATATGGAAGAACACTACATCATTCTCAAAATTAATTCAGGGACGCGAAGAACCCTCTCGGTATATATTTCAAACCACCTCAATTTAAAAAACACATACCCGCCATCATCGACAATCATCATCTTCATCCTCAGCACCACGATCTAAAATAATAAACAATCCCATGCATGTACCACAGCACATACCAATCCATTACGTCGAACCAATGGTACCCGGCCATACTCTGAGCTCAAAGATGATTAATATCCATAATCAACCAATGGTACATTTACTCTCGACAGCGCCGCTCATCCCACTCACACTCACACTCCCAACTCGAAACCAAACATTCGAAAACTTCAACACAATATAATATCTATGACTGACACGAATACACCAACTAATATCATCCATACTCGAAATATACACCTCAACACATGCCGTGGACTACTCATTACTAAGACAGTAACATCGTTTGACATTATTGACTCTCTACTGTCAGTTCGATCAATCTCAAAACCATACAAGGCGATCATCTTCACAAATAGAAATGCATACATCACCAAAGAAATCAAAATACTACCCAATATCATTACCAAACACAACGCAACATGGCAGAACTCTTCCTTCGAATTAAATGATCCAAAAAACCCAAACCCATATAAGCAAAACTATCAATATAAATTCATTAACACCCACCTCTCCTATATAATCAGCGCATTCTATGCTGCAACCCAGTCCTCCACCGCGACATACCACCAATACTCCAAAAATTTTAAAAAACAGTAGACCATCTGTACCACTCACGAATTATACGCAGAACAAATCAAGAACGTCACCACCAACAAAACGAATCATATCATCTCTACTCCCTCAATACCACATCCAACAGAGAACGACGAAATACTTGCTGGCCACATGTCATTCAACCATGCACCCATATCACTCCTTCGCACCATCATACGCAGTAGAAAATTTCAATATTTCAATCACTTACACATTCCACAAGGTTTTTTCATCATCTGTTCCTCCTGCGCAGAAGGAAAAGCGGCCAAAGCCCCACACTGTCAATCACTAACTGACAATATAATCGCTGTCAATTGCCAGTGACACAGTGGGTCCCATCTCCCCCGCCATCTAGCAGATCTCATCGTCATATTCTTACTTTCATTGACACTGCCTCGCGATTATTAATGTTTAAACCAATCAGATCACTCGAACAATTGGTCCAACTAATTCGTGATACTATGAAATATATAAACTCAATACATGGCGTCACCCACACAGATTTCATTCCGGTAATGCACGCGAATATTTATCACTGGTCGTCACATCATTTCGAACCAATCACGGAATAGATAAAACTACAACAGCTACCCAACAACCCCAATCTAACTCCCGCGCAGAACGGATCAACAGAACTTTAATGAATACGGTACGTTAATCTTTGGCCCACAGCAACCTCCCACTTCAATTTTGGGATTTTACCATAATAGATGCAACATTTAAGTACAACCATCTACCCCACTCAAAACTAAAAATATCGCCTATATCTTTTTCGAAACCGACAGAAAAAGTTCAAAAATCATTTCTACCTTTTAGCGCCCTCGACACAATTGTCCAATCAGACGCCTCTGAAACAAAACTTGCATCACTATCACGCCCAGTGCGCTTTCTACACAAAAACAACGCAAACCAGTATACAATCTTCTTTACTGACAGCTCCCAACTTTCTATATGTATATCAGACGACTTTCTTCCTTATTACCCAACCTTTGACACAACTCGATCAAACTACTGCGCATTCAAAACATACCAAATTCATCGCTCACCGGCAACTATTTTTGCTGACACACAAGCGCCAAAACATCGCAACCAACTTCTCAAATACCCAGATTCCGAACAATGGGCAGCCGCGCATGATACCTAAATCAAACAATAGAATGCCAAGAACTTCATTCAATGGAATACTAACGATTCCAATTCCACATCTAACTTCAAATCAGTATTGCTAACGGTGATCTATCGTTACAAAAGAGACTCCAATGGTTCTAGATTATCTCACGAAGCAGAATGTGCAGTCAACGGTGATCTCATGAACCCAAAGATTCATTATAGCCCTGACAACATAAGTGCCTATTCGACTGAGAAAGCATCATCTAGTTTATTATTTTCACATTTGCAGAAATACAAGCATCACATTCCTCATTTCTACATTACCTGGACATTCACTCACTAACAATGTGATCCTGATCATATCGTATATGTCAAGAAGCTTCCACTATCAAATGGTAAATTCGCATTTCCAAATTGTACGTATGGAATAATAACAATGAACCTTTATGGTTTCAAGCAGCCATGTCGTATCTATCTATCTGGACTTCACATACATTTAATGTCAGGCAATTATCAACAATCACATGCCGACTCTTGTATATATTTTAAAAAACCATAAATGGTATCATATTATTTTCTATAAAAATCGATGATTTCCTCGTAGCAGCTGCTAGTATGCAGGAAATTCATCACTTCCTTACACACCTCAGAAAAAAATTACGGTAAAATATCTTGCTCAATCACGTACATTCCTTAGATGGTCAGTATCATATACCAAAAATATCACAATTACCCTATATCAACCAATCCTTATCAAGAAAGTAACAGAAAAACTAGACTTACAAAATTCTAACCCCAGATCCACTCCTCTTCCCCATAAAGCAGCTTTTTTATGATCACAGTGAAGACGAATGCCAAAATGACAAATATAATATGTTATATTGGTCGGCACTTGGTGATATTCGTTATCTTGCAGATGGTATAAGATTCTATATCGCATTTACCGCCAGTTTTCTAGGCTAATTCATTAACAAGCCGACAAAACACATTTTCATCTCCTCCAACACCTAGTTCGATACCTGAACAACACAAAAAACTATGAAATAACTTTCAACAATTCATCCGAATCTCATCTACCAGCATACTCGGATTCTCATTTCGCAGAATCACACGACCGACCTTCAATATCAGCCTCACTCCACCCATCATTCGGCATACCATTGGACATCTAGAAAGCAGCAAAAATTCGCATTAAGCACTTCTATGGCAGAATATTTCGCTGCCTCGTAAGCATTACAAGGCACTTTATGGCTCCAGAAAATCATAACCGACTTTATGCAAAAATCACGCCAAGCTACACCCTTTTTCGTTTATGAGAATGGCGTGATCGTCATCGCATGCCATATGGAAAAATTTAAAAGTAGAAAACACATTGACATCACTTGTCATCAGCTCCATCTCCATCATCATATCAGCAAATCCAACATAAATCTACATCGAATACCGACAGCTCAAAACATTTCTGACATTCTAACAAAACCCCTTCCTCCTATTCGACACAAATTTCTCATAGATGCTATCAATTCCCCATCATCATCTACAAACTCCATATCACCAAATGACCACAAGAAAGGAGGAATTTGATACTTTCTCCTTTCATGCTATTTATCAATATATTTAATTATTTATCTTGTTCTTTTCATCGTATGCTTGTATCATTCATTGTACACATACTTCATTATTTGATTACATTATTTATAATATATAGTTCATCATATGCGTATATCATCTTTTATGTATATAGTTCATTCTATGATTATATCATTCATTATCATAATCACACAATCTTTCAAGATCATTTCATATCCTCAAGATTAATGTTTCAAGATCATGTATTATCATCAAGATCTTCTATTATATCACTCATCGTCATAAAACAATACACTAAAACAATCTCTTCTAGTACACTTAATCCATTACGGCTACATATTTTTCTATATTTCTGAACAATCAGTTTCACTAAGCTTCGAGCTATTGTATAGATATTCTTAACTACATTTTTTAACTATTCATTCATCTCTCAATTTTTTCTCTATTTCTCTTTTCTCATTCATTTCCCTATATTTTACAGACTATTATTTTTCATCTTCTCTTTTTCTCTGTATGGGACTTTCTCCTGTCAGCCTTTATCCCTGCTCACACGCCTATCAAAGGCTGACACGTTTCACGTGACTTTCACTCCTAACACCCAGGTTTATTAAAAGTTCACGAATCTTGAAGAGACAATCAACTCGAGATTGTTCTCTCTTCACCGTTCTCGTCACAACGCAAATTGTAAGATTGGCCATCAGGGTCAGGTCCGTTAGTTGACATAATTAGACTCCCTACTTAGTTCCAACACGAGCTATTGAGGCCCATCTCATATCGCCATCATACAAGAGACACTATCCGAGACATTGTACACTGTATAACTCAGCAGTATCGAGTATGCAACAGTGTTAAGTATGATGACACGGGAAGACAGAGGCGGAAAGAAATACACAATATCAATTGTACTAGAGTGTACAGTAGTTCAAACGGGTATAACTATAACCGTCTTGAACTATGGTGTACAGTACCTTGCATTACTGAGAACCTGTATTTCTTCCACAGAAATATTAGTTAGATTTAAACATAGTTAAGAAAAATAAGATGCACATTCTCATTGGACATTAATCGACTGACCAAATACACTTTGCCTACATAAAACGTTTCGTCCAACACATGCCCTCAATTGACTGTCTGCACTGTGTGCTAACTAGACTTCAATCCTTAATAATATTATTTCAAGTGTTAAAGGTTTAACACGTTAACACGTCGTAAAAGAAGTAACAACTACTGTGAAGATGTAAACGTTGAAGTCGGTCCGCATCAACAAAAAAATACAAGTGTTGTTCAGGGGCAATTATATTTTGGTATCACTGAACGGATTAAACTGCGCAGTGGAGATTCGGTCCACTTAATTAAAATTGTGACGAATACAATGATATCCTCCAAGCGATAACTTGTTGAAATTATAGATGTGTAGCTGAGGTCGAAGAAAAGTTGACTGCTACCCACATATATCACAAAAACGAAAGGCACCGACACATAAGTCTCAACCGTCGTCGGATGATATGCCAGTTCTGTGTAGACTATGTCAGATTATGATCATCATGATCGGTGGTGTTGTATGAGGCATGTCGACAGACGGAGATTTACAAGAAATCACACTTCAAATGGCACACGTCATACCTATCACACCCTTTGAGATGTCACACAAACCCATCCGACCGGTCCCTCTTCTACTGATACAGTCACCCGAAGCAAAACAAAAAATGAACATCCCCAACATGAAGTATACGCGTAATGGCATAATCCAACATTACAAAAAGGGACGGAAATGTCCCGAACTTTTACCTAATATTGGTGCTTATTTTTTTAATAATGGTATTTTTTAAACAAATACCTTTTTATACTTTTATTTTTTAAAATATAAGTATTTTTAAAAAAATATCTTTAAGAAATGTGTAAGGTAATCTTTTTAAAGATTTTAACTGACGTTGTGTAATAGAACCAGGACGTTTGAAGCGTTTTTGGCACAAAATACAGTGCCCCAATAACGGCGTTTTGGAATCTACTTAACACATGATTTGTTTAATAAAATAATAGTTGAAAACAAATTATGCAAATGTGGAATAAAAAAGGTAGAAAAAAAAAGAAAGAATGGGGATAATAGGGGAACAACGAGATTCCATCCCGACATTAGATGACAAACAACCGTGACGAAAACAAAGTTGTGGGAACGTAGTATCTGACAAAAAAAGAAAGATAAAATATCTGCGACACGTTGTCGGAAGGTTGATGATATGTGTAATATGCTTATAGAAAAGTAAGCATATTGATAACTGCTATTCGGCGAGAAAATTAATTTTATAATGCTACATAAACGAATAGAGACGTAGGTTTTGATAAAAAAAATCACATCTCCCTCCCAGAAAGGCGACAAAAAACAAAAACAAAATTACGTACAATATTAGTAACACAACGGTCGCACCAGACAAGAAACAAATAATTACAAGTATTTAGTAAGCTATAACAAAATCAGCATATTACATTGAATAAGAATAAGTCATGATGACCAACTTTACTGTAACATATTGTATAGCAGGAAAAAATGGAAAATAAAGAAGTACGAAAAGAAATCATTCTTATCAGTGATGAGGAAGAAAATGGAAGAAAGCAAACGTAAAAATTGCTGCAAAATATGTTAAAGGTATAAAAAACATCAAGAAACATAACTCGAGAAAAAAGCGACTTGCTTCAAAAGCAACGAAAATGTCGGCTGCGGCGTCACTGAATAAAACTGGAATAAAGTTTTTTGACTCCTCATCCGACTCGGATGAGGACGTTGAAGAAAACGTTCCGTCACAGGAAATCTTCGCTGAAGTAGTATGTGGTGTTTATCGCTTAAAAGAAAAAGGCGTGGGAAATCCGATGAAAAAATGATGCGCAGCTGCACTACAACAGCGGGAGCAGTAGAAAAAGCAGAAAGAATATTAAATATTTGGAAGGGAGAGGCTATTTTGTAGAAAATAATGTCATATTAGCTTCAGGGAAAGGTGATGAAGAAAACGAAACAAAAGTAGTGAAGAAGGAAGAAGAAAAATCTAAAGAAGAAATTATGATTGTTAATATATAAGAAAAATAAGAAAAACAGGGCAAGATATATCCTCTTTCAATTCGCAACAATCTTTACATTATCCGGTACAATTGATGCGTGTAAATGACAGGCTTGATGACCCATACTTTAAAGAGTATCTTTAAGAGATACGTGAAGAGCGAGAAAATGTTGCTGAAAGAAATATATATGATGAATAAAACAAACAACAATAGTGCAATGTTACATTTCCCGTTTCTGATTTTGTATTGTCATAAACACGTTTGCGTGTTTCACACACACATTGGAGGGTTCTATATTACATAAAACTCTCAGCAATCTTACTTGTAAATCACGTAAATTGGCCCTTTGTTCAATGGAACAATTTTTCAGCTAATTTTTCTTGCGTTATATACGGTTTGACCGTTTGTGGTCAATTTAATAAACAGCTAATTTCCAACAGCACTAACCTTCCTTTTCGGAATTGTTTACACGAAGCAAAAACTTTCTCTATATATGCTGACGGCAAGCACTCAATTCACATCATTCGGAACCCAAACTGGGTTGTAATATTCAACGAATTTCATTCGCAGTGGAGAAATATGACTATTGTAGATGTTAACCGGATTCTTATGAAGTCTCGTTTGTGACCAAACGGAAATGTGACACGAAATGTTGATCAAATCATTCGTCGTGAAAATCTGGAACGGGGATACATTGATCGTCTTGTGCTAACAGGACGGAAATATACAGATAATGGTTGGAGACTTGATGTTATATGTAAGAATAATGATGCTATTGCAAAACTATTTTTACGGCCTGCAGAACATCTGCAGTTAAAGAAAGAAGATGTTGTAATATTTGCATCAGATTGTCTTTACTGATGATATGGTTGAAGGAATCCATGACGATAAGGATGTGGATTGTGATGATGAACATTGCGATGAACATGAAGTTGATTTGGGTCATGATAGTGATACTGCTGTTGATGATAAAAAAGGTGATGAGCAAGTTGATGACCATTATGAAGATGTAACAAAGTCGACGTATGAAATTCATTTCGACGGTATGATTTGTACCTAACTTAGGTACATATTGAATAATAAAAGATACGTGATAAAGGTGAAGTTGGTGTTGGTGTTGTACATGTACATGTCATTAATGTCATCTTCTGTTAATAGTTTGATGATAATTAGGAAGGAGGTGTTAATGGATATGTCTATTGTAAAGTTGTATATGTTGTTCTTATTGATTTTTCTGAAAATGAAGTTGACGAAAATGTACATTCTGACAGTGAACTATTTTATGAATGATTCGATGACGATAAGGATAAGGATGGTGATGAATAAGATGTTGATGATGGTGATAATAATTTAGGGGATGATAGTGAAGCTTCTGTTGATGTTTAAAATGTTGATGAGGATGAATACGATGATTATGATGAATTACCATGATGATGGTAAAGTTGATGCTGTATGTGATGTTGTTCTTGATTTTGATGTTGATGTTGTTGATGATTTTCAAGAACGTAGTAAATATAGTCTGTGGAACTCATGATAAATTGTCTAGTAGATATCGTTGCTCAGCGGTGTTGCGTGCTTCACGATCTGATCAAATTATTCGGCCCGCCTGCTG
>JAULBU010071020.1:0-10512 GCA_032358235.1 Odonthalia washingtoniensis | reverse complement strand
GATAGAGTCTAGGTGTAATATCATAACTTTAAATCAGGCCTATCAGCACCCCTGAACGCTGCATCATTCGTTCTATTCAATCAACAATTATAATTATATATATTATTTTATTATTTGAACATATTGATGAATATTTATATTGCTCAAAATGTACATACAAAATAAAGCTCATCATTTTGAAAGTACCAATAGCCGTTTACCATAATGATATGATCTACATGGCATCATGATCATTACCTCAAGTCCAGTAGGGGGCGATGAAATGTTGTGAATGGGGGACGGAATATCGTTTGTATCAGAAAATTAGGATATGATATGGGAAAATTAGGTTATGATATGGGAAAATTAGGGTACGATACTTTTACACAATCTTGACATAATAATATTATTATATTATAATATTATTATGTCAAGATTGTGTAATTATAATATTATAATATGATTATGTCAAAATTGTGTAAATGTATCGTCCTCCAATTTTGCCATGTCAATTTCGATCACATGGAAATATTATTTTCATGTGTTCGAAGCTGTATATAACACTAAAATAGTCATACACCCGAATATGATTTTGTACAATTTTATTCACTCATTCACCACTTTTTCCCAAACCATACACTCCAATAGGAACAAATCGATATTCTTACACCTCAAACCACATTAAATGAGGTTTCAGGTGTAAGAATATCAAAACGTTTTTACTCTTTGTCATACACCTGATCCTAAAATCTCTTTCATATTTCCCTTGCTTGAACTAACAGATTTCTTCTTTCTGAAGTGCATTGAAGTTCGTCGAAAATGTTTCTTTTCACGGGGTCCATATTAGAAGTAGCAGATTTGGGCCCAAATGTGCACCTGTATTCGCTCACTCCACAGCTAATAACGTCGCAACTACAAGGAATAACATTCCAATTTTCACAGCATCTATTTTACTCGAACGACCTTTCGTGTTCAAAAAATGTTTTCAAATCCGCCCGGTATAAGTCCCCAAACTGATTTATTAAGTATTGTACTAGATCTTCCTCTTCTGATATGGTGCCTCTGTTAAAATTATGGATTATTTTTGCTGTGTTACTATTCAAAACTTACTATTCAAAACACACTATTTGCGTGATGCTAGGAAATATTTGCGGACACACTATTTATGCCATAATGGAACACTTACAGTTGCTGGGATATTATCCCAGCAACTGTAATATTATTACCACGTAGCATGGTATAGACACACATTAATTGTTGTAATGCTTCGTGTATGATTTTTTGATTATTTAATGGTAATAATATTTTAATAATGTTGATTCATTTTTATTATTATTAGAATTCGTAGTGTCAGTTGTTTGCGTTATCTCCTGTTGTTGGTATTTTTTGTTGTTCTTTTGCATTATCGAATGCAGAGGTTATTGCTCTGTGATTATATAATGATAAAATAAAGTCCACCGAGTCTTCACTTGGCTCAGTCATCGAATTATGAAGAACAGCTTCTTTCACTACTTTTCGTTCATAATAGCTAAGCCGTAGCTATTGTATGTGTGATCTTGCGTGCTCATCTGTATATTCGCACAAGCATCGATACTTTAGTGAATTAGTCATCCAGTAAGTACACCTAGTAATCAACAGCTATCTCTATTTTCCCTTTCTCTGCGTTTAACATTGTAGTATCAGCTCACCTTTATTGCTTAAGTCAAATCATTTATTCTATATCCCAGCTATACACCATCTGAAAATATCAAACTGTCACCTACCTGTCGCTACGCTGCTACACTAATTTCTAACTTAGTCTAAACAATTCACTGATAAATAATTTAAATTTACAGCTGTACAGATTAATTAGTGTATAATTTTTATACACTTTATAAAAAGTTCATGTTAACTTTTTATAAATTGTTTAAATTCCCAGAAAGTGTCGTCTAGGGCTGATATACGCGTACCCCCCCCCCCCCCGTCCGCGACAATGCAATGGAAAATGATGAAGGGTGTGATGGTCATCTCGGTGAAATTAAATCAGTTACATCTCCATTATTGTCACTTGAAACAGAGCCTGTCTCTGCCGCTGTGAACGTTGATGGGTCTTGTCTGACCCCAATCGGCGGTGGGAGGGGACGGACAGTAATTTCGTTATATTGATTCGCAGGGATTGGAGAGTCGGATGGGGAGTCAGTTCTTTTCATCGATGAATAAGTTGATTTGGCGTTTTGTGTTTCGGTTACGTTTGCGGTTTCTTGTGTGCGTTATGGTTTTGGTTCCGACAAGACCGTTCGTTTCTGTTTTCGGCAGTAAGCCGTCGGCACTACAATTTTTTTTCTTCTTTTTCGTCTTTTTAATTTGTTTAAAAAACATTGATTGTTTATTAAAATTTGAGGGTGCTGTATCTGAATTGGACTTCGCATACATTGAGAGTTAAGAGTCAAAACGTCTTGGATGTTTTTCGTTTACTCCTGGCTTGGCCCATGAAATCATGAACGTGTACGGAAACTAAAAGTAAGACGAGCAAAACCACTCATGCCAAAGACCACTAATATCATACTGCGGGACGCAGTAGTTAAGGGGGACTGTAACGGAGCGCGTGAGACACAACAGCCATGCAAGCACAGCTGTACACGTGGCTGGGTGTCCTACACACTAACCTCGTCACGGCCGCCTTCCGCCGATGCCCGTCAAGTACATAATACACATTTCCGGTCACGGCTGGGGTCGGCCGACACGAGAAGGTATGCAGACACACGCACACGACTATCGAAACGGACATAACCTCTCTTAGTAAAGACACGTCTCCTTCCCGTTTCTCTGCGTCAGGTAGTCTCTCGCTACCTTTCAGTTCGCTTTTAATTTCTTCTAAGTCCTACTGTACTTTACACAGCGAAGCCAGCTCCGCCACGGATAAAAACGCAAGTGAATCGCGAATTTCGGTGCATTAGGATCATGGCATGATAAGCTCCACTTTTCCAGAACAATGACATTGTTCTGAAAAAGTGGAACTTACGGGCTCTATTTTCTGGATTTACTCATTGATGACTTCATATGTCCACGCAGCACATAATGTGTTGTCTACAAAACTGTAGGAGAGGATGCGATTAAGAGTATGAAACAGACATTGTGGACCTTACTCAAACTGAGTAATTTTAAATCACTTTTCAATTTGTTTTCCTCATTAGTTATCGAATTCCTCCTTCCAAAACTGGATTGTCTCGCTTTCGGCTATGTTAGGTTTTCTTTTTCACTTTGCAATCGGCTTCCGCACAAACAGGTTACCCGTCAATATTAGTACATAATACTGTATGTATATCTACAACTAATTGTTGTAGATATTATCTACAACAATTAGTATCTCGTACTGTACGCTTCGTGGCTGAATTTGGTTGGCTCATACAAATTTATTTTTCACGTGCCTTATATTTTGTAATTAATTCCCATCACGTTGCTTTTTCTAAATGGGCTATATAGTTTCATCGAAAACTGTTTTCGCCGTCACCTTCACAACCAAACTTTCACGGACATCCATTAGCTGTTCGCGAGCACCCACGTAGTTTGGTGTCCTCTTTCCTCTTTCACCTCCACCAAAACCACAACTTCATTCAGTAGCGCCTGTGAGGGGAAACAGAGAAGTTCTGTTTCCAGTGACACGTGGGAAAATGAATTTAGCTCGAGCCAATAGGAGGGTTGTTGGAGGATACGTGAAGTACCTGATATCCACTGTGTGAGAGGAACGCTTTTCATTGGAAGAACCGCTTTAACTTGATAATTTTCGTTTTTTTCTGGAAGCCTTTGGGCAGACACAATGTAAAATGTGGATGAGACTTCATTAGAAAAACAATTGTTTTTCTAATGAAGTCTTATCGATATGTGCGAAGAAAAAAAAATCTTCATTTTGTCCAATGGGGATAGAGACCACCACGGAATGTTGTTATCCCAATATTGTTATCCCAGCATTTTTTTTAAAAAAAATCTTAAAAGATACATGCAGTAAAGGTGCGAGATTTGAGTTGTGTTTTTGGGTGAGGTGGAATGGCATGGCATCTCCGCTCTTCCCCGTCTCTATATTGAAAGTACAAAATTTGTTTGCATTAAAATGCACCCCAAAGAAAGACACTCTAACCAATCACAGCACTTATCGGCCAGAAATTTCACCAAACTCAAAACGTGTCATAGAAATCTGCTCCATCACTTGTAATGTATGTCTTAAAACATAAACATTAAAATTTTATGTATTTTTTATTTAAAAAAACACATTCTTGGGTCGCTCCCCCATTGGACAAAATGGTGATAATATCTAAAATATTATTTAATTTTTTCTCTTGGCCCATTGACTTGGCTTTCTGGGGACATTCAGGAATCAGGAAATAAATACATTTAATAAATCTATAAATATATGTATCGTTATGTATTTCCTGAATGCAACTCCCCACTCCCCTCATCATCAACTGCAACAAGAATGTCATTCGAACAATCGAACATATCGTTATGGTACACCGTATTAATACCAATATTATCATTAGTAACGATAATCACCATATTCGCGTTGAAAACATTAATTAAAAATATATATCTTATTAACAAAGGACTTTGGCGGATACCGAATCCGCTCCCATCGAAAAACATACTCCGTCTGATATTTCTGACCGACCCACGCATAACATCTCAGATATTAAACTCAATACCAAAAAATGCCAAACTTATAACTTTGCAAGGCCCTCTGTACTTGAAGAACGTTTTCCCATTATCACCTGAAAGTATACGAGAGCTATCTCTCGACACAAATAAAAATTATGACAAGCCTACTTTTCTAAAAAGATTCGTTCATTCATTTACAGGACCTTCTAGTATTTTCACAGTTGATGGACAAGCACATAGAAGATTGAAAAATGCAATGCATCCTGCATTAAAGTTCGACAATTTAATTAATATGAAACGGATTTTTATAAGACATGGGTGTGAAGTTGCTGATAGACTATATGAACAAGGTGGAAAGATTGAGGTCGTTAAATGTGTGAGAAAATGTACTTTTCAAATAATTATGGACTTTTGTTTCGGCGATCATTTCATAGAAGAAAAGGAATGCAATGAACTGTTTGATTTATATCATTTGGCATTAAGTATGCCAAGAGGGTTCGGATTTGTACTTACGATTGTTCGTGTATTCGCTCCGTTCATTCCAATTGCTTTGTTATCAGCATCTGAACGGTGTAAAGTGAAATTGAGAAGACGAGTACGGAAATTATGTGGAAGATTAATGAATAAAACAGAACCACAATTACATTCAGATACGAGTTTATTGGCCACTATGATTCGCGCTAAGGATGGACACAAAATATCAGTTGAAGAATTAAATCAGACGGTATTATCATTCTTATTTGCTGGACAAGCGACTACAACAATAGCTGTATCATGGACTTTATACATTCTGTCAAAATATGAAAATGTTCAGCATAAATTGTATAATGAATTGTTAAGTCTGCCTAATAACTCATGTGATGAATATTTGAATGAACTGGATGCATTGCCTTATTTCCACAGTGTTATCAAAGAAGTGATACGATTATACCCTCCATTACTATATCTTCTTAGAAGAGTATGCAATCCGAATGGTGCTAATTTACATGATCACTATCTCCCATACGATACTACTATAAGAGTTCCCATTCTGGCTTTGCAAACTAACAAGCATGTATGGGGTCAGGATTCACTTGAGTTCAGACCGGAACGATTTATGGAACCGTTCAGTGATGATATGAAGTGGATGAATTGTGCTTTTTGGTTCAGTAGTCATGGGTGTGTTGGACAACGGTTTGCCATGCTTGAAATTAAGGCTGTGATTTCGCAGGTTGTGCTGAAATACTTGGTGAAAGAATCAAATACTGGTGGTGCAGATGTTTGCAGATACGGCGCCGACAGCACACCTTCTGGATTGAAATTAAATTTGGAGAAGCGACCCGTAGCAATGTAAAAGTAGAATATCATTATGTTAACAATAGAAGACAATGCAAAAAGTCTCAATTGAATTGTCAACGTAGGGTTAAGCGAATACTGCGGAGGGGAGTAACATTTTCTCTCCCATTTAATACGCTGTTATGACGCGCTGTGATTGGATAGAGGCTGTACGGCAAAAAAATATCTTAATGTACTGTGATCCAGACGCTGTAATTTGAATCACACGTTTTTTCTGTACTTTCCACTACTGTAGTATTTAAGCGATCCTGCGTTACACAACAGGCAATTGTACAGTATATAAAAGGTTTGGACAGTACGGGTGTGTGTGACTTCCTCCAATTTCGACAAAAAATATATATAGCCTGAACCCGTCGCAGCCTATTCTTTCTGACTGTGCATGATTAGATTTATAGGTACATCTGGTTCTGTTCTGAGGGCATCTCTTGTTAGACGTTGAGTTCGATAATTTAATAATTTATGATGTACACTGGGTTGTATACAGTCCTGTGAAACAGGTAACCGAAAAGAGGAAAAAGGTGTATTTACGGGCAGAAAAAATAATAAAAACTCTCAAATTGCACAAGTACATTTTTGTTATGTGTATCTGTTCGAAAATCTTAGCCAATCACAGCATAGGATATGATGTGTACGACCACAGTGCAGTGGTAGAACGATGGAATGATTGTGGTCTATGCTGGACAGTACAAATTGATGTGATGGAATGTGAGGGCCGCTCTATAAATTTTTGAATTTTTTGGGGGTCGGCAGAAAAAAAATTGTTGACGGATGAGTGAAGAATTGGGGGTTTCCATAAGAAAAGAGGGGAACGACAATTACCGCAAAAAGCCAAAAGCAAATGTTATTTTTGCACATATAGAGTAAGAAGTTGATTTTAAAATCAAAATGACCTTTGAAAAAGTTTGCTACAAACTGTAGAGAAAAGAGTAGTAAACAAGCGTAAGTTTACGCGGGATAAACAAACGTAAGTTTACGCGGTAGAGAACGAAAACATGAATTAAAATTTCTACAATGAAACGTACGATTTTCTCCCTTCTCGCGAGGTGAAGGGAGAGATCATTAACAACAGCAAGTCGAGACGATGATAAGCGGTATCACAAAAAGAAGACAGGACCTACATACGAAAGAAAAGAAACGCATGAAGATTGCCGTGAGACTCGTTAAAATTGTGCATGATATAGTGCGAAATATTATTGAAGAGGAAGAGCGGTGCAAGGGTTGCCTTCAATCTAGAATGAAATTCAAGTTTCAAGACTACTGCGATCTATTGTCACCATCCGAGTTTCATCGGATGTATCGCAAGACAATAGAACAACTTACAAGTTTGAAGGATATGGTCGTTCCTTTTTGCGAACGTAAGAAAAATAGAAAGGAGACAAAAACAGGACGGTTTCTGTAGAGATAATGCTCATGATCATTCTGAGAATGCTGGCGGGTGCGTCGTATCTTGACGTTTACTGGCCATGTGGGGTTGCAAGATCAACAGCATATTCCATATTCCATGAAACACCTCAAGTTTTGGACGACATACTACATAATATTAATTAAATTCCCGGTAACGGAAATGGAATGTAAAAAGGAATCAGATAAATTTGCAGTTATGAGGCGATCGCCACTGGACCGTATAATTGCTGCACTTGACGGAATAGCCATCGCGATTATGAAACCTAGAAATAATGAAATTCCGGACCCCAGAAAGTACTACAATAGAAAAGCGTTTCTTCGCTATTGTAGTACAAGCAGCCTTCAGTGCAGAATGAAATTTTTATTTTTAAGTGCGAAACATGCAGGAAGTATGCGTACACATCTGATGCAACGGCAATTAATGGTACAGAACTATATGATTTACTTTCAAGCTCTACTCTTCCGGTTTTGGCCCATGTGGTTTGTGATGATGCATATAGCAATAAGGGTTCGTTAATAACACCATACTCCTGTAACGTGACACCAGCACAGGATTATTTAAATTTATACCACTAGCTGTGTCGAATTGGGGTGGAAAAAACATTTTGGATTTCTGTAAACAGGTGGGGTATATTATGGTGTCCTATAAAGTTTCCATAGAAACGACCACGATGATAGTTATGGTAAATTTCATAATTTTATTGCAGGGAGAGGACAGAAAGAAGTGCTGGAGTACCCACCACATCATGAAGATAATGCCGTACATGGTGAACCGAAAATAAATTTTCAAAATCTGTTACATACAGAAACGAACGTACTGCGTGACCGTAGAGGTAATCGAAAAAAATAGTTGATTAAGGACGGAATAGCACGGAAAGTGCAAAACCTGGGATTCGTAAGAAGGTCTACTAGACGGAGTATTTTTGTTTCGAAATATGGGTTTGGAACAGGTTCTCATACAATTTTTTTGCTGTTCGGTTTTGGCATTATTGAGCATGTGTTCAGTTTCTTGAATACTTTCTTGAATACTTCTTAAAGCCCTCCTTTCCGGATCAACTGTTTCAGGCCTCATCCGTTTGAGTTCCTCATCATTTGTACGGTTTGTTGTACTATAGGCCTGAACGATTGGTGCGAGAGCACTAAGACTCTATAGTCCACTAATTATAATATCTTTAAAATTTGTGGAAATGCTTCTTCCTCCGGGTGATTGACGTCTCGGCGTATTTACGATGTCATCGCCACTTTCGTTGTGAAAGCTCTCCTCTCTTTGTGAGTCTGTTGGAACCGATTTTGTAGTCATCGCCTGAAATATAGGGTACTTTGTCATATAAAAATGTGTGTACATGATGTATGACTTTCCTTGAGCGAAGTCAGTGAATCTATCCGGATTCCCTTCGCCACTTGCTTCACAACGAAGTACACATGTTCCGTATAAAGATTTAAGTTTAGCAAATTTTGCTTTTAATACTGATGCATCTCTTTCGCATACAAGTTTTGAATGATCTATACCAGAAATATCGGCACGTGTAACACCACCTGCCAGACTATCAATAATGGTGGTTAAAATGTTTCATCATTGAAGAGGAGAGCAATATGTTCATCCCACGGATCACTAGGATGACTGTCTAATTCGTGTCTCGTCCGACACAAATAAATTTGCTGCCTGGCCACCAGAATCCGGGGATCACCGAGGACATGAAAAATCCGTGCAAACTCTGAAGTTTCAAAGTCTGCACGGCTTCCGGTCTTAAACGTACGATGATTTGTAGGAGTCTGTGAATCTGATAAATGTCGTTTCTTGCCGGACCCGTATTTCGACCATACCAGCCTTTTTTTCATTGTCTTTACATGTACAAATATGTACGCTCACTGCAGAACCTCTGTATATTTTTAGTGCTACTTCGGACAACTTTAGTTCGCTTACAAATTTAAAATTGATAATTTAAAAGGCATCACTAACGGGAACGTTGAGATCATAAATTCTTGTTGCAATGACTTTCTTTTTGTATCTTTTTTAAGTCTCATAGCATTGAAGAGTTTCAATGCCTTGACCAATCCATCCATTTCGTCACCACTTAGACCGTTCAACTCCACTATTGTTACAGCCTCATCGAATGACGCAGGTGTTACGAACCTGGCGTTTCTTAGATCTATTAAGCGACCAGGACGAACAACGGTATTAGTAATTGATGTATGCATCTATAGTAGTACTGCCTTCTGTACTCAGTTCATTCATTTTAATTTTCGTCGTAATCATTGCATTCCTTTCATGTGTAGCCGGTGCTGCACTCGTTTCGGTTCTAATTAATTATTTTCTATTTTCATGTGTAGCCGGTGCTGTACTCGTTTCAGTTCTAAATAATTCTGTTGTATTCATGTCATTAATATCAATGTCGTCATCGCTCCCACCGCCGTACCCATCTATCAACAAACATTGTCGTCTAAATTCATGTAGCAGGAGTGGGAGCACCAAAGGATCATTTCTTTTCCTACTCCCGGTGCGCGATCAATACACTTTTCATGTCCACTATGTTTTGTTGTTCACCACACGACGATGAAGTTAACACACGTTGCATTGCGCTGGTTGGGGGTGTCGGATCAATAATAGTAATAATTTCTGCGTTGTTGTGGATCCTTTTCAAAGAAAGGGGAAGAGTTGCTTTGTGTTTGAGATAATTCACCAGTCGTTTTTTGGTGCAGTACGTCTGCATTGAAGGACCAACAGCGTAGAATTCGGCTCATTTATTTTTTTTCTTACCCAGAAACCGAATTTTTCTGCTGATCAACATTGTATTATGCAGAAAAAAATTAAAAGTTATAGAGCGGCCCTGAGATGATCAACGATGACCGTCTTCCATCCTTACGGATGTGAAGCAGTGTTTGGTTTATGATAGATTATATCGTATCCTACTATGGCTATAGCCTGTAAGATGGCAGGGATTACAGGTGGAGTGTGATGAGCTGTCGAGCGAGCGTTGGTACTCCCCGTTGCGGGTCTAACGTGCTGTTGATGAGCTGTCCCACGCCTCACGACCTGTGGCGGGGAGGCCGCGAGTTTAGGCCGAGCGCATCTCGAGCTTGACAGAACTTGGTCGGGCCTAGTAGTTCAGTTATTGCGTCGGCCAGCTGAGATTTCGTACCCACTTGTAGGATCCGAAGATAGTT
>JAULBU010071019.1:0-29530 GCA_032358235.1 Odonthalia washingtoniensis | reverse complement strand
GAGAGTTTTCTGTTCCCGGTTTATAGATAAGTTGGAACGAAGTGAAAAACGATTTCGGCACAAAAGCCGACTAGTGGCAAAAAATTATAATGATGATGGATGTACAAGATTTTATACGAAGACCCCATCAGTTCAAAGATTTTCACAGAGACTATTACTCTGCCTTGCAGCCTCATACGACAAACATACATTATTCACCAGAGATGTGACCGAAGCATATGTACAATCAAGGACCACCCTTTGAAACAAGTTCATATTTATCCATTTGCGGAATTAGGACTCCCTCATGAAACCAAACTACAAGTCGGAAAATCTCTATACGGGATCCCAGAAAGTGGCCTACACTAGTATATCACGTATCTCGAGTACCATCTCGAAACACTGAATATGAAGAGGGGAAATAAGATCCGTACGAACTGGTAGAGAATTCCAAAGGAAACTTTTTTGATGTAATAGAAAAAGAAGGCAGCATAAGCGAGAAGCGTTTGGCTATAGACATATTCGAATTGAAGGGATCCTACGACAATGGAGAGCTCGCCAAATTAAACTGGATCCCTGGAAAATCTAACGCTGCTGATGCGCTGACGAAAAACTTAGGTGATAAATCAAACCCACTGTGGAACTTGATGATGACGAATAAGCTGGACATGGCAGCCCTAGGCTGGTGACTGCGAATCTATCGACACACAAACTTAAAAGGTTGTAGTGTTAATTGGCCAAGCAACATTCGCGAGTCGATGAGCAAAATATTTGGACTGGTGGTAAGGGATAATGATGGTAGTGGCAGAAAAAAGGGAAAACAAAGAGAGATAATAAACAAAAGGCAAGATCATACAGAATGGTAGACAGGATTATAACACAATACGGAAGTACAGTAACGAAATTGATAATACAGAGCGGCAGTACAGGATTATCTAAAAATAGCAGAATACATGCTACTTGGGATTAGGAAAAATTATTAGATTACATTATATAGTACACTTGTACCAAACCCGTTCGGCATTCCAATAAAATACTATACATACCGAATCATAGCGAGCATGAAAGTCGACAAGTAGATTTGATACAGATTGATAAAGAACACCAAACCCCAACCGCAAGTTACCGATTTAACATTCGCCAACCAACCGCACGGAGGAAGGAGCATCAAACTAAGAAGTCACCGTGAACACAGTAGGATAAACACCACGTTTTAGAAGCCTATAGGGGCGTCAGTGTATTCCATGGCCTCCAATAGGCCGATCGCGAACTCATGATAGTTATACTGGATCACGCCTTACGTGACGCGGCGCTCTACACACCCCCGCATCACGCTACGAAGGTAGTCGAAGGGACAGAGCGAATACAACTCACATAGAGTTTCTACAAGAACAATCAAAGGGAAGGGACAGAGAGAATCACTACTGAAAAATAGAAAACTTGACAATACATATAGAAGCGTTGTAAAGGCGAAGTCCGGTTACTACGAAAGGGGGATTAGAAAGAGAAATAATTAGAGTAGCATTCAATTAGCAATAACACTGTTGTTTTATTGGACGAAGGACTAAATATCTTCCGTAACTGCACACGTCAAATTTGGGGTGAGGAGATGGAAACATAAGATAAGGAAGGAAGAGACGGAATCATAACGGAATCATAAGACAAGGGAGTAGAAGAAGGAGTCATACGATAAAAAGGAGGAGAAGGGACCAGGAAGTAATCACAACAACCAGAGCAGACGGCTGAGGTGTCCTCAACAGATACAATACCAGCATCGGAATATTTCGAAATGGTACCTTTCAACACCATTGATGACTCTATTAATGTTCTTTGCTCTACTTTTGCTGTTCTGTTGTTGTCTGAAGAACTTCCATGGACTCATTATCGCTTCTATATTACTCGTTCTCATAGAAATCCAAATATGAGAGGACAGGTCAACACATGGTGTGTTATATAAGCAAAACAAAAAACAATTTCATCGGATAATCATTATAATGTTTTCGTATCATGTGCACCAGGACAATATAGGATTTTATTACTGCCTGTCGAATTAAACACCTTTACAAGATCCGTGTAATAGCTCGACGTTGTAAAATCAACGTCGGGTATCGCGTGAGACGTGTGGGCGAGTGGTGTAGGTTATCCAGTTAGGGAGTACTCTGCGTATGGGTTATACGGTAGGATAAGTGATTAGTTTTGTTAGGAATAGAATACTGTAATGTGAAGTGTATGCAGTCAGAGAGGTGATATCCTTGCCGATTCGATAGTGGAAGGTGGAGATATGTAAGTGTCGAGTAAATTCAAGGACAACGGGCAAGGTTTGTGAGGCTAACGGACAGCGAATAGCAAGGGACGATAGGATGAGCACGAGGTTTGAACTGTACAACCTTGTTAACTTCATAAATGTCAGAGCGGCTACACACCGACGGTAACAACAAAACGTGAAGTTTTATGATTGTAAAAGTAAAACGTAAGGGAGTTGAAATAACTAAATGGAATGCTGCTAGTGGCGTTCTTATACTGGTGAAGAATGTTGAAAGCGAAGGCAAAGACAGAACATCTTGGTTCGCAAAAAGTTCGAAAGGAAGCCAATGTATCACACGGGTATGCAGTAGTAGGTTGCTAGGTCTGAGCCACTAGGTCCGAGTAAGATGCTAGTACTGTGTTATATTATTGTGGGTATTGGTGACAGCGAGGAAGGATCTGAAGTCCAGTTTGACAGTCCCCTATTCGCTTGTAGTAAGGATCATGATTAATGTGTATATCACATTTGAGTTATTTCAAGAAAATGTTTTTTTGTTTTATGGTCTAGGTTTTTCGTAATGGTTATGCGTAAGTTGTGATGAAATATGTTATTGAGTTAGTTTTTCAAAAGATTTTGAGGTTGATTGCGTTCGTGATAAGTAGGCAAATAATATGTGCTGAGATTCAAGTAATTAAATCGATTGTTCAAGAAGATGTGAGTATAGTTCATGAAATAGTTCTATGGTCGGTATTATCATCATTGTTGCCATTTTAATTTTTTTTAAAGTTTATTCTAAACATTACCAAGTCCCAATTACCAAAATGTAGTATTACCAAGATGTATGAGTTATATCAAAGAAGATGTTGATCGTTGCTGTTTCAATAATCGGAAATTGTAATGAGTCTGAAGTCGATTTAAGCTGTTTGTAAATATATGTTATACGTCAGTTCCAGCAGGATTTAAAGAAATGGTTCTAAGTTGCGGGATGTTCTGGAGCGGAAGGTGATGTTGCTGCTATGGGTTGTGGCGTATGGGCAGGTTGATCGTACGTGTGACGGATGATCTATTGCACTGGGTGGGGTACGTAAGATAATGTCTGAAGAGCCGTTAGTAGTGCAGCTTGTGACATTAGTTTGGTTAGACCGTCAGCCAGATTGGATTCGGAACGTACAAAACCAATGTTTAATATGTCACCTTTATTGAAGACTTGTCTTGCTGTAGCGACGTCCAACATTAACCTTTTCTTCGATGTTCGCGATCCTTTAGAGATTCCATTGAATAATGATTTACTATCCGTGAAAAGTTCGAGGCTGATTGGTTGTTTGATTAGTAGTGAGAGCTCATTGAAAAGTATATATGAACTGTCGAACATGTAGGAGAAAGCTATAACCTCAGCGGCAATTACTGATCTGCAGAGGTGTTTGGCTTTGTAGAATATAAATGTTATTGGAATGAACATATGTTGCTTGTCGGTGATGAGAATAATGTATCCAACTTTGCTTGAGAGGTCCAGGTTGTTCGCGAAAGATGCATCACTGTAGTCTATAATTTTTAGGCTTTCCAGATCGAGTGTTGGAAATTAAATGTTGATATCGTATCTTTTCGCATAATTGATGGCGCGGTTAAGTTGCATTATGAATGTTGAACACGTATTGGTGAATGTAGTCTCAGTTATTTGCGCAAGCCTCGATATTTCAAACAGGCAGTCCGGTCTGCGACAACCATGGAAGTCACATACGCATGGAACGGAACGCTTTAAACGTTTCATCAGGTGGAAGGATTTCTAGCTTTTCCATATAGTGTCGCTAATTATTGGTGGGTGTGTTGAGGCTGGATTTAGTCTGTAGCCCGAGAAGGCGCATGGGAGGAGTGATTGGGGATTCATGTCAAATCTTCGCTGAGTTTTGAGATAAAGCTTGTGCAAATGAGGGTCGCTCGCGCACAACAGATCGTCCACGTAGGTTCCAGATAATCCACTGAGCTTGTTCTTAATGTGGATGTAGTTGAAAGAATTATCAAATTGAAGTTGATTCATTCGAAGATCGTAGATGTGGTATTTTTGTAGGGTGTGATACCACACCTCGCCAGATTCTGATAATCCGTAAAGCGGTTGAAGGATCTGGAGGCATTGATCGGGGGTTAGTTGTAGTTCTGGGACTGCAGTTTGAAGAAAAAGGCCGCGTGAAAGTGGGATGGAAGATCGTAGATATGACTGCGTGACATCAAATGTCCACACAGGGAGGCCGAAGATTGAAGCCAAGGCCAAAAGGAGGCGAATGGATGAGACTTGAAGTGTCTAAGATCTGTGGACCATAAATTGCTTCAATTTATCCCTCTGGCCGCCTTCAACAAATCTTGCTTCATGTAGGATTGAACTGTCTATCGTAGATTTTAAAGTGGAAACAAAGCGACCGGGGAGGATATTGATATCCGGTGGTATATCTTCTCTTAGTATGACTCTTAATGTTCCTCTTTTTATCAGGATTTCTACCTCCAGGTTTCTGGCTTTAAGCATTTTCGGTGATTTACTTCGCTCGTCTTTTAACCGGATGATTTCTGTTAAGAATACATCTCCCGTAATGGGTGGGGTAGTGAATTTCTTGAACGTTCCGTGTAATTCGTTGAAGAAGGACGTAGAGAGCTAGATAGGAGAGATATAGGACTTGAATTGTGTTGTCTAGAAAGGGCGTGATTTGGAGTTCGCCTGATTGTAAATATGAACGAGCTTAATCTTTTTGTCAAAAGAGTCTACTTTGAACGGACCCAGATATTCTCCGTTCTTGTTGGAATGTCCTTTTTCGCGCCAGACTAAAACATGATCTCCTGGTTCGTGTGTAGCGTCGGTTGCTTTGGGGACGTTATGGTGAAGGGCACATAATATCCTAATTCTGAATTTTCATCTCAGTACTAGCCAAAGCTTCAATTGAACTTCTTTCATCGCTAGTGAGGTGCCTGCCTAATTAATTTGGCATGCCTAATAGTGGAAATTCCCCAAATATGATAACGGACGGATGACGCCATCTAGACCAGCTGTGTCATTCATTGGCCTAACTGCCAAGGCTAGGACCAAGTCAAAAGCCATCCATGGAAGTTGAGCAGTATGTTACGAACGGTGTTCCTCATCGGTTAGTGATACAGTTTGGAAGTACTAAGTCCATTATGTGCTTCGATTTCTGTCTTCTCCACGGTGATTCCGTCCAAGGAAGCAAGCATAATGAAGGGTTCGCCAAGGTTTGAGCCTTGATCGACTATTATACGGTTGGGCAAACCCGTATAGATAGCCGTCCAACTTTTAATTATACCATGCCATACGGATTTGTGTCCATTGTCTTCATTCGTATTGCTGCGCAAAAGGGGGTCCTTTCATCGATAATATGTAAGATTGTATTCTTACTTTTGTTAATATGTATGTAGTAAATATCGATGAAGATGCGTTCGTGCAGAATCAGAGCCGAAGGAATCTCAAAAACGCAGTGGTGCAGTACATACTCTTTGAAATGATTCGCACTTATCCGTGATATGTTTTAGTAGCTGCATAGTTCTTCGGCCGGCTTCGGAGGGGTGGGTTCTTCTAAGTAGATTAAAACGTTTCTGTGGTGCAGTATGAAAGAATTGTCTATGCAATCTGTTAAGTTACCCAGAAGTGAAATTGATGTTAAATATGCTAAAGGATGTGAGTCTCGTATGGAGGTGGGAAGAGGGGATGTAATAAAGGGCTACGTAACATTATTAGTAGCAAATGATCTTGTCGTTTTGCTTGAATTATCTTCAGCGTGCCAACTTTTTGTTAACATTGTCTATCACCAGTTCTTCCTGATCTAAGACATTCAGGACGAAGAGTGGGGGATATGGACATCAACTATGTCGAGTGATATCGGAATGTTTGAAATGGACGAGGGTGTTTCTAGAATGAAGAGGGCTATGCCTAGAGATCGAAATACTTTATCTCTAAATCGAAAGGAGAAGTTGGAATCGGAAATTGGGTTGTTGATCTTGAAGACATTGTTGATGTCTTGCTTGCAATGATTGTTTTTTATGACGGTTCGTGGGGAGCCACTGTCCACATAGAATGCAGGGATGAATTTGTCATTGGAAGAGCATCTTGTTTTAAGTATGTCGATACTCGTGCAGTTAATGATAGGGGAATCAACACTTTTTATCTCAGTAACGGACGGTGCTGAAAATTTGGATATGTGTTCAACCGGTGTAGCTGGCGAGTAGTAGCAGGTGTTGGTTATGTGTGACTGCAAAATTAACGCATCATAAGTCTGGTCTGGTCCGTTTGAGATTGATGCAGTTGCGGTGTCAATTGAGGAATAGTTGAGTTCTATATGGAATGTTTCTAGCTCGTCTTCGTCACTTTAAGCGTTAGTGTCAATAATCTGATAATGGATCGTAGGATTAGTTGTTTCCAGGTCACAATCGTTGATGATATCAGCTAAAATGAAAACTGATTTTTCACCACTCTTGAACATTGTATTTATGAAGCTCTTTATATATCCGGGAGAGCAGCGGTGATTCGGGTTCCATGGGGAGTATCCGCAAACGGTGGCAAGGTTTTTTAGTATTCCGTTTGTAGTTCTTCCTGCTGTTATAGAAAGAGGATGGCCCATAGTTTTGGTCAGGCTGTTTGTATGAATTTGTCTCATTGTAGGGTTGTATTCTGAATCTTTCTTTGCTACCAAAGAGATTTTGTGGTCTCTTTTCGTACTTTCCAAAGAGTTTCATCGAAGTTGATCCCGTATTCATCTCGTCGTTCTCGAGTAAAGTGTCTTTTTCTAAACTTATCGAATGAGCGAGGGCGTTCTTGAACGAACGATAATTATGATTGCCATTTATTTCGTTCATACGGGGATTCGAGACCATTCATACGATGAGACGGAAGTACTCAAGGCTTTTAGCTTATAAGTATCGTGCCTAAACATTGGTGAACATTGGGGTATGAGCTTATCGATATAGGCACACAACGTTGTCAGACCAATCGCCACGTCTGATATTTAGTGTTCGGTCATAAAGGAACGGTGCTTCAGACGATCCAGGAGTCTCTGTGCGTTTTTCTGCCCATCGGCAGAATCTAATTCTATCAGCATGATGTTTTTGATCTCATCAAAAGTCATGGTATCAGAACTATTGTTTAAAAAAGGTCTTAGCTCGTTCTCTTAGTATGTTCGGAAAGAAAGGGGCCTTTATTGAGTCCCTTAGCTCTAGATGGCTTGTACACAGGGAATAGGCCATCATTAGTTTGGTTATGCTTTCATCGACATCGCCTGAAAAGGGTTTATCCTTAAATTGACTGGCTGGTGAGTTGGCCATTTGGCCGGCATTCAAAATTTGAATTGTTTCCCTGTCTTTGTCCTCATCATCATTATAATCAGTACCTCCGTTTTCGTGATTATGATGACGTGCTATATATTTGGCTGTACTTTTGTTTCCACGAAGTTCACGCAGGTGATGTTGCGGCTGGGGTAAATTTGATGTGGATATAGAGTGTTGGTTTGGGGTGGGAATGGGGTTTGGATTTGGGTTAGGAATGATCGGCGTTACAGGGATTGTTTCATTGGTAAGGATAGTACTTCGTACGGATGGAAGTACCATTGGTGCCTGCATTACGTTGATGTTATCTTCGGGTGTTAAAGATGGGGACGATACAGGTAGTGACATGCCTCTGTTCCGTGTTGAAGTGTTGAGCCTGGTTCTTCGAATGTTGAAAGTTTTGATGATAAAATTTAATACCAGATTACTTCGCTCCGTTATGCTTTCGATCCAGAGATGGAGCATCAAATCTGTATTGTTTGAGTCTTCTTCAGGAAGATCGAAGTGTTGTAGGTGGGGTAATAGTGGGTTTGGGAAGCCATAAAGATTTCAGATATTTTTGAGCAAAGCCAGCGTCTCCAGAGGCATCTGGAAATATTCATCCGTGAAGAACTGTTCATCACCAGGTAGTGCTCCTCGGATGTCCTGCAGGAGTGTGTTTTTCTGTATCGGAAGGGGAGGTTCATCTTAGAGTATCGGGTTTTCTTCTAAAGAGGTCCTTACCACTATCTTGAGTTTCAGAGCCAGATGCGTCGTTGCTCTAACTTATTGTGAGCGACGAAATGTAGTTTATATTTTGCGATTTGATCTGAACGAAACGGGTTTTTTTACCTGCATTTGGGACTTGAGATGGTGTATGAGTTGGGACTTGTGTGGTCGAGGTGGGGTTTTCTTCTTCCACCTTATGTCGCTCTTCGTATTATTCTTTTTTTGATTTTTTGTTTAGTAATTGTAAGCAGGGGAGTAGTGTGTGTGTGCAAGAAGGCATTGATGTTACCCTTGACTTCGAATGTTTTGGTTGTTTTGATTGTTCTTGCTGTTTTGTTTTGTTGTTATTGTTATTGCTTTTTTTATTTTTTTATGTGACCAGGTCGGGGTTGAAGTTAGTTCGAACTTTTATCTTTTTTGATCTGTAAAATTGTGTAAAGAAATACGAATTGTAGAAGTTTACACCTTCACACGATCCGTGTAATAGCTCGACGTTGTAAAATCAACGTTGGGTATCGTGTGAGACGTGTGGGCGAGTGGTGTAGGTTATTCACTTAGAGAGTACTCTGTGTATGAGTTATACAGTAGGATAAGTGATAAGTTCGTTAAGAATAGAATACTGTAATATGAAGTGTATGCGGTTAATGAGGTGATATCCTTGCCGGTTCGATAGTGGAAGGTGGAGATATGTAAGCGTAGAGAAAATTCAAGGACGACGGGAAAGGTTTGTGAGGCTAACTGACAGCGAATAGAAAAGGGTGATAGGACGATCGTGAGGTTGCTACTGTACAACCTTGTTAACTTAAAAAATGTCAGAGCGACTACATACAGACGGTAACAACAAAACGTAAAGTTTTATGATTGTAAAAGAAAAAAGTAAGGGAGTTAAAATAACTAAATGGAATGCTGCTAGTGGCGTTCTTATACTGGTGAAGAATGCCAAAAGCGAATGCAAAGACAGAAGATCCTGGTTCGTAAAAAGTTCGAAAGGAAGCCAATGTATCACACGGGTATACAGTAGTAGGTTGCTAGGTCGGAGCCACTAGGTCCGAGTAAGCTGCTAGTACTGTGTTATATTATTGTGGGTATTGGTGACAGCGAGGAAGGATCTGAAGTCCAGTTTGACACTTCCCTTCGGGGAAGATTCCAGATTCACACGAAACTTACGACATTTCATAAACATATCACGATCAACCTAACATAACTTGTACCATTCAACATTACATTACTCATCACTCCATCACTGTACTGGACATAGTTTACGTCCGAACTGTTGATTTTTGAAGGATTCAGTTATTTACTTTTTCCTGTTCTTCTTCAGTAACGACCTTTCACTGTTTCTTCAAACTGTATTACTTCCACGAAGTTCGTTTTGGAAATATGTACCGTCATTATCGTTATGTGGGCTCTTGTTACATTTTGCAAGTAAGCTTCCGTATTACTTTCTCTCGAAAATATCTGACCACTCAATGCCTTTTCTCTGTCCTCTACTTCATAATCCTCCATGGTGACGTTGCAATAGGCACCTTTCTATTATTCATGCTCGTTCCCAAATTCTATTGGTCGTTAAATTTTCTTTCTGCATGCTCTTTTCGACTGGATACACGGAACTGGTATCGTTACATTACTTTCCAACTGTTCATGCTGAATTTCATCTGAGTCGTCATTACAATCTGCATCCATCTGATATCTATTACCGATACTGTTGATGTTCCGTTCATGTCATTCCACCGATCCTCTTCTCTGTATTGAATGCTCTTGCTGTGTAATCTCCTCCTCAATTTCGTCATCAGGCTTAAACCGTTCTTCATCATATAATTCATTAATGTATTTGATGGCTTCTGTCATATCATTAGAATAGGCTAGAAATTTGATGGTCTACCGGTCATTGCCAATCTCTGCGATGTAACAGTCGTAAATATTACCAATATTCGTACCAATATAGGTATTAAAACCATTCCATATCACCAGTTTTGAACACTTGGTTTCGACTTGGTAGAACAACAATACTAGTTGTAGTATGATCCATTTTGAATATAGCTTCTTTTCTTTCTTCAATACCATCGGCCGATAAAAATCGGGGAAGTATGAGCTCCTCTTCTGCCCACATAGCCACATTGCTCCTGATGCATCCTATAATCTGCTTCGTAGCTTCCGAAAGTGTTTTGAAAAATACAGACGCATAATTACCCTGCGATCCTCCCCACGTTTTTCATCAACTTGAAGACATTTCAGTACAGAAAATATCCAAGCATCCAGTCTTACAATACCTAAAATTGTACCATCCATAATATTTGTCCGGTCGTTGTTCGGTATATACCAAAGAATATCGTGCAGTATAGGTATGCCAATACGGTTACTGAACAGTTTCAGCTTCTTTCCCTCATCATCATCATCTTGTTCATCAAAATTCTCACAACCTCCCTAAACGGATGACAGGTCACAGTTTCGTATGGACTGTAGTTCAGCTGGAACACCTCCAAAGTATGATAACTTTGCAATGTCTGCACAATGCTACCATGAATAATCCACTTTTCCATCCGTGCATATCGTCTGAAGGAATTTTTCTTTTGCTTTCTTTACTTCAATACGTTATTCAGCACAGTCATAGAAGGACAGGTCGTGCCTCGTTCCACAAGTTCTATACTCTAAACAATTGAACAGTCTATTCCATGCAGTTCTTTTATGGGAACTCACTGTATCCGGAAAGTTTTGTTTTAAGCTGCATATAAGAGCTTTGTTTTTCATCAAACATTCCATTACCTCTCTTTGAAGGTCAGTGGTTGGAAAACATGCTTCTCAACCTGCTTCGTTCAGTTCTTCTTCAATTATTGCTTTCAATATTTCAATATTGCTATCACTGGAAGGCGTATATAACGTTTTCTGCTTTGCAAGAACCATCAGAGGAAGTGGTGTTATTCCATTACCGTCGGCTTCTTTCACACAAATAGTCTTCACAAACTCACCACATCCATCCCATAACCTTTCTTCCTCATCTTGAAAATGGTTCAACTCAGATTTTCCCTCTGTGACCACGGCAGTGAATTTTCATCCACTCTGAGTTCAATTAAAAGAACAATTCTGGGAAGAGACGAACAGGGCTTTTCCGTCCTGTTCCCTTCTCTACTTCTCTCAAATTTCCTTATGAGGTCCTCACTTAGTTTAATACGAGACTCGTTTTCCTTTTTCAATTTGAAATGTTCCGCTTCAAGAACATTTCTAGTGATCACAAGATCCTTCTTCTCCGTGTCTGTCGGCATGAGACTAGTTTCAGCACATTTCAATTGCATTTTTCATGTGTTCAGTTTTATAACTACATTATCCAAATCAGCAGTACTTCGGTTGAGCTTCCACTTCAACTCTACAATTTCCTCTTCTGCAGATGCACTTTATTCAAGCGCGGAGGCACTACATGAAATTCTTTCGGCTTTTCTCGATTAACTGTGGACCATAGAACCCTCAGGCTGTGCAGTTCCAACACTTTGTCCCAATTCCGTACCAAATTGCGGTTGTATGGCAGAAATTATATTACAGGAATACATGGGTGTGATTCCAGTTGTTCCACTCATTGATCCTGATTGTTGCAAAATTTTACTTCCTCTTCTTCTCCATTTGCCACGAATACTTGCCCCGTTACTTTGTACGAATTGTCTCCGCGGCGGAGTTCGTTCATCTTTATTCACGTTACGACAGAAACTGTCACCATCAATTCCAGAAGATAAAGCAGCGTTAGCATTGCGACCCTCAGCACGGCTAGATTTTCGTCTCAAATTAGATCCGGCTTCCATTCTACTCTGTGCTTAGTTCCTCTTCGGATCCGGATGGAGGTTTCCAAACCGAATTAACTGATTGAATACGGAGAAAGTGTTCTACTAATAGTGTGATTGAAATACGTTCCTAGATTTAGATGCTGCAGAAGTCTGAACAGTGGTCTGAACAGCAATGTATGGATTTCTCCCGTACTTCTTTCACCTCTTCAACATCCTTCAATTTCTGCAGTTTGGCCAGTACCACTTTTACTCCGTAAAATGTGCCGACTTCAATTTCAAACACGTATGGATTCGTATTATTAAATACAAGATGGAGAAGTCTTCAAACAGTGTGTAAAGGGTTTTAAAAACACCTATCCACTCTATTTATTTAATTAAATTTCTGTACTGTGCAGAATCCACCAGGATTCCGTCAAAATGCAAGTAATTAACCAATAATTATTTGTTCAAATAATTATCGGGTAATTATTTGTTTTTTTCGACCCATCCTTGTGAGTCGATTTTACAAAATGAATCCGCTGATAATTTTATTATTATTCAAATTTTATTATTTCTATGGATACATAGCTATGATTTTTGAAATATCGTAGCGATGTGGCTATATTTGGATGCAGGGCCACGTTGTCTATACATCCCAATTACAAGAACATTAATGGAAATGCTTGTCCATCTCTAAAAAAGTCAATGACTATACTAGATAAGGTTAAGATATATGTAGAATTTGATATAAATTAGAAGGAGTGGGTAGCTATATTGCAGTGTTGGTGATCTACTAAAATTCCAATATATTTGATGAATGTTCCAGTAGCAGTTATATAGACCTGGTCTTTGCAGAGTGTCTGCTATTTTCTATTTACTTTGTACTTTTCTCTACAAAATGTGCATTTCAACAAATACAATTTACATGTCTAAATTGGAACAGAACATAAAAATTGTTTCTATTGAAAGGCCAAATTTAAAAACACAGGTTTTTACTGCATCATATGTTTACTATATTTTTCTACGTTCTCTAAGTAAAATGATGGCAAGTCTGTATATTGACCATAATCTTTTCTGATCCATAGCTATTCTTGCAATTATTTCATGGCAAGTCGTAATACTATAATACTTGTAATGCTCCCAGAAAATCTCCTGCTGTCGAAGTCGTTGTCTTTCAGAATATTCATGACTTCTTCAATGGGTTTCGTACCACAATAGCCCTACAGGAGGCAAAGAGAGACAGGAAGCGATCGCACCAATAGCTCAGCTCACACAGCATCAATTTCATGTGAACGGTCTCCATTCTCACATGGCTTGGATATTCTTTTACCTTGAACACTCATCTGGACTTACTTCCTCTCTCTCTCTGCGTCTCTGATTACACTATTCGAGTACTTCTGGCAGTTTCTATTCAACGGTCGTTTATATTTTTGAGATTAACCGTTAGGGTCTCTGTTCAGTTTCGACGGATGGTGTTGTTAAAATTTTAAACTTTCTGTTGAACTGTCTTTTATCACAGGACAAATTGCGAGGTATATGGTGTATCCTGGTCACAGTATATATACAGCTATATATACGAAAATATGGATCGTTGAAATCTGTTACTTCTATACATTACTTTTATACAAATTGCATGTATTGTTTATGATTCATTTTGACATGTCATACACCACCCTTCCTGTTTCCAGGTGTACATCAATTACATATCAAATTCATATGCATTCCCATTTTACATTTTCTTAATATTGAATTATGCTTTTGAATTTTAATAAATTTTCAACCATTCCTGATTACTGTAATTTTCAACGTTTCTGAACAAAAAGTGGGCTGTATCATTGGTTTTCTTTGTTATGTTTTTAGATTTTCGGTGTACGTTTCGCTTCTTTCTATTCGTTACTTTCACATGGTGATCTCCTCTCCGTCTTCGCATAGCGACATGCGTTTTTTCACAACCTTTGGGGTATCAGTCATCTACTATTTCGATTGACATGAGCCAATTCCACCTGTAGCATAAGAATCTACGGAGGTAGTAGACCCATTCCTCCTATTTGTTGTAGGTAACTACAACTAACAATTTCTTCCCGTTTGACATTGATCTTTCAACTCAACAATGAAATTCATAATCATTTTATTTTCACTAACATTTCCATCATTATATTCTTATATGTTCGCACTCTTTACTTCGGATGATTATTTTTAATTTGGTATACAAGCAATTGAACCAGTAAGTGACGCCTTAGATATATCGTCGGTCTGATTAACATGCTATTTATAGTACGGACACAGTGTTATTCTATGTTATTATTTATTTATATGTAGAGATAGTTCAATAGTTACCATTAATTTAGCATACATGTCTTGCGTCGGTAAGTTGCACGTTCAATATTTTTTGTCTGACTGCCTTCACGTCAAGTTGCTATAAATTTAGTACTGAAATTGACCGTTATTTTTTTATTTTGTGTATGCATAGATTAATTTGGATGATTAACTTTAAATTGGAATACAACTATTTCAACCGGTAAGTCGTACCTTCGATATATCGTCCATGCTATTTTTAGTACTGACCAAATTTTATTCTATGTTTTTTTTTCTTTATACGTAAAGGTAGTTCAATGTTTACAATTAATTTGGTATAGAGGTATTATGAAAATAATGAAAGAGGTACCAACCCATCAATCCTCCTTGATTTGGAATCAGAAGATGGTGTTCATTGCTGGGATTCTCAAGCGATGAAGTTTATCGCAATTAAACGGCCAACAGGTATGGTAATGGCTTAGGAATTCTCTGACTGTCGAATTATTGCTTCACATTAGTCATGTCAGAAACGTTAAAAAGCCTCTCAGGAATGTCAGCACCAAGAAGCGTGATGTATTCGTTACATACTTTGAAAAAGACTGTGGTCGGCTTGGAGCCGTATCAAGTTGGTTTCGAATTGATCTCTATGACTTTCGAATCTGAAGATATTGATGGGAAGTATGCTGGTATCTCGCAATTATGCAGCCAGGAAAGGGTTAGCATTTTACTAAAGTCCGACAAGTAATTAGTTGTTATGGACTGTAGACATCACCTGTGCGCACTACCAATTTTTGGTGGAATGGTAACTTCCAGAACAAGTTGGGCAATAGATCGTATTCGTGTCGCTCTTATCGTACTTCATGACAAGGCGACCATGACACCCTGGGAAGTTATAAATATCAGCAGGTCTCGAAACATATCATCGTCGAAGACAAAAAAAGAACATTTCGTTTATTGATCTCATGAGCAGTGTCATGCCATATGCCGAGAAATTTACCGAACAATATAAGATATCGGTTGAAGAAGCAAGGACAGTGTACATTTTGAGAGACATAGAAAGAACAAATGTTTTTGATACAATGCGAAAAGTACCTCAACATACGAACGGTACGCTTGTGCGGTAAAGATGCTAGTCAGATTTAAATCTGTCATGGCAAGGTTCAAGACCATACCACAGTTTGGAACAGGGTAAGGTTCTGGTAATAGAGGGGTGACGTACTTGGACAGCGGAATTCTCATCGACGTTACGGAGGAGAATATAATGTACCTATTGGATACAGCTGAAGCTTATTTTGGAAGCCCACCAAAGGGACCATTTCATGCAACTGTTTTCTATCGGCTTGGTATAAAATTCCTAAAGTCTATGCAGATATTGTTTGAAGAAATTGCGGACGGTGGGTGTGATTTACCAGCAGAAGAAGTTCCGAAGACAATACTGGAAACAATAGACGTTGTCATCCCAGAGACATGAACAAGGAAGCAATCTATTCATGCAACCTTTTGCAATATAATGAGTCTTTCCAAGTATGGTGTTGGAAATATGTCTGTAAAACTGTCTACCGGTGCAAGTGCTCGCCATGACAGACTTGTCAAGAAAATTAGGCAGTACTTTTTGAAAGAAAGTAATGACGGTGGGAATATAGGGAAGCAAACAAGAGGAATGGGTGTCCATGGAATTATTCCAGACCATACGAGAAGCAAGACAAGGCAGCAACGTGAAATTATTGACCTTCAGAGTAGTGATGAAGAAGAACCTCGAACAAAAAAACTGAAGGTAAACGCAAAGAATCCGATGTTGTATGACATAGAAGAATACACGCCAGTGATTGAGGAATCGGCAAGTGGTGGAAGGTCAACATCAACAAAACGAAAAGATTTACAAGCTGAGTCAACACCAAGAAAACGACTGAATATAATGGCGAGGCCCTTGCCACTGCCCAACGTGGCAAATGACATTGGCCTTACTATAAGAAACCGCCTCGAAATTTTAGTCCTCCTGCATGTAGTGCTATGTGTAAAAGAATAAACAAGAGATGTAGAGATGTTTAAAAGGGGACGGAATCACAATAATAAGAAATAGACAACGACAATTCACGCCTGCATTCAAGAATCCTACAAACAACCACTTTTCATAGCACTGCAAGAGCAAGCCTTTAATTCATTACTATGTGTTTGCCTCGGTGTCGTAGTTGATTGTGTTATGTTACATTTATTGACAACCGACAGTACATTTTATGGGTATAATAATATTATTCCGGTTAACATAAGGTACGAGAGGGACGAGGGACAAAACTATAACGAACAAAATGCGATGCGATCCAGAAATGCTTCAGCAGTTTCAAGATAGGGTGGATAGTCAGTGAGGATTAGTGGGATAAGGTTATATAGGAGGTAATGAAATTTAAACGAGTTATTTAAATTGAAGAAAGATGTTTGTCACATACAGCTCCATTTTTACTTTATTGGCGCCGAACTTTTCTAAGGCTCATATATTCAATTACCCCTGACATTTGATAGTGTCGGGTTATATTCTACAAATAAAACCTCTGCACAGAAAGGAAGCAAAAATAAAAACCTACTAATGATTTATCAGCATCAGTAATACTCCTAAAATGCTTATTTGGTAAGGCCAAATTCATCATCCATTAACACCTTTCAATCTCTAACGACTTGGAGGAAGCGCTATCATAAGCAATGGTTCGTTTAAACACTCTTTTCTCGGTGCTGAATTACGACTGTTCTTTTCCCTGAAACGCAATGTTTACGTTTCGGATTGCTCTCCAGTGGTTCTCTCTGCAGATAACGAACGTCATTATTAATTGTAATGCTGCTGTATCCTCCATATCCACAACACTTGAGGAGAAATTTGAGAGTATAGATAAATGCGTAGCTCTCGCATGGATCATAGATATATAATATGATCAAAAACCACTAATAAATGTACTGCATGTTACCAATTTTTCTTTTCTCCTATTTTGATTAATATGGTAATTTTTTATTCTTGCCCAGAAATGTTTTGAAATTTTGAGCCACGGTTTTCGAAATCACCCAAAAGTTTTAGAAAACTGCAAAAAAATCAGCATCAGCACCCTAAATGTTGTCAGAATTGTGTCGAAAACATTTACAAAAACAAAGTTTCTTCCAAAAATGTTTTGAGGTTCATTGCGAAATTGTTTTCGAAAAGAATCTGAATTGTATTTTCGTAAATACCCATAATTTTTCATTTAGTATCTCGTCTTTGTAGTTTGATTGTCTACTTGCACACCTTCCTTAATTATATATAGATTCTGTTCCTCAGTGGACACTTTAATGTTTCTAGAAATGGACAGACGGATGATCAGCATTATAATGTAATGTACAAATTTATCAATTTCATGCTAGCTGGAGTCAATTTCCCACAAGCGGATCATTCCAACAAATGTAGCAGCGAACATCATTCCATGACCTTTTTAATGATATATCCAACTTGATTCAAGGTCCGACATCAACTTTTCATTCACGAATCCCATATTCACAAATGCATTGAATAATGCTTTAGCAAGATTGACACTTGTTGAATTTACGTTTTATGAAGCAGACGAAGTTCGTGAGTCCAGAAGGTGGGATTTATAGATATAAGCTGAGGTTTCAGGTTCAAGAACATTCAAATCTTTCCAACAGCAAGAAATTAGGAGAAATGCTTGCGGCTACAAATTGTTTTTCGGATGCTGAATTGTTCTCTTCACCATTTTCCTCAATTTTTCCAAACATCTTCGCCGTTTGATTCAATACCGTTGGCAATATTCAAAGTCTGACTTCCGCTGGCGTTAATATTCTCAGTACTAGACGCACCAGAGTCACCACTGGACGTACAATCACACTCTGCATTGGTCACGTCATTGCTTTTGCTACTGCCATTGGTTTTGCCGTTTATGTTCCCAGCCAAGCCCACAGTTTCACCTTTTCCCTTTCTTTTGTTTCGTGAGCCGGGCGTTTACCGAAAATTGATTGAAATTTCTGAATTATCAATACACTTCCAGAATCACAGTAAGTACAATCCTGGAGCGTGATAGAAAAAACCACACCCAGTAGTGATTTTTGCCAGCCAAGGACGGATTAAACTCATCCAGTGTCAACCAAAGAATTAAATTCCAAAAGTGAGTAAGAGTAACGTTTAAATCATCGGTTCTTTTAAATAATCACTGGTCATAGTACATCAGACATTATCTGTAACAATTCATTAGAAAGGTCTTCATAAACTAAGCCCACGAATTTTAGCACCAGAGTCAATGCAGAGAGCGATGCAGTATCCACATCTCCGTCCATAACGATTGGAAATAGTAAATCATCGATTTCAATCGACTAAACAAAGGTCAACTATGGCTCCATGTCGGATGGAGAGAACATTCGAAGAAATAGGTTCTTCCAACATGGCTAGAGGAGGATCCACGTCATGCCAAACATTTGGAGGGAGAAGAGCAATATAGAGTATAGAACCAGCACAAAATTACTTCTGATTATCCGATGAACGTAGAGATATTTATCAATTTTATGCCAGATAGAGTCAACGTCCCACAAGCGGATAATTCGAACAGAAGCGGCAGCAGATATAATTCCATGCTCCTTGATATTATATATCCAACTAGTTTCAGGAAGATAATCCGCACAAGACTTGATATATAAGCAAACACAGCTGTAATTGAGTTCATCAGTATGAAAAACGAGTTGAGAAAGTGAAACAACTTCCATAAGCAGATCGACAGCCTTGGGTTCAGCATTAAATGTGATTATAAATGGAACAATGTTAGATGCAACTGCAGAAATTTCAATTTCAGGAAGAGTTACTCGTTTTACAAATAGGTGAGCACCTGGTGGATCATCAGTCGGGCGGTCATATGCGTGCATACGGTCATCCAATTCAATAATATTTCGGTACTACTGGTAAATCTCACCAACAAGATGACGAAAGTACTACGAGTGTGGGTGATGCGGATATATCGATGGACCCAGAGATGTCTTCTTCGCAGTCAATTGGTGAGGTAGATGAGAGGGTGGGGTAGATTCATCAATTGAGACTAGGCTTTACAGTATGAATCTTGAATGCAGACAAATTTTGATTGACTAATCAGTGCTTTCAAATATGGTACACATGGGCTAGTTTTATATTTGTACGGCATTTTATTTTTAAAACTAGAAAAATTACAATCAAATGAAGTTCATTAAGAAACAAAAAACATCCTTTCATATTGCGTCGCTTGTCCTTAACGTCATGTTCAGACTTTCTGTCATCTTTAAAATGAGTGGAGATGAGTTCGTCATTAGAGTACCCGAATAGGGAACGTACAGTTTGTGCTGTTGATGTAACCAGTCCCGTCCGTCCTTGAGTATCCCCAAAGAGGTCATATATTTCATTCGTATTGATATAGTTGCTGTTAATGCGATGAACCCAATGTGAGATGGACTGTTCATCAAGCTTTGTTCCACACAACTATCGCGACCCTTATTGTTGAGAAAGTGGAATTCTTCCAAACCGACAGCGAATAGATCATTGGTTCACAGTGCGGTTTCAATTCGTTCCATAGACACTGCGTACAGCATGTCGCGATATAATTCTGTAGTCATGATAACACTTTTTGCATCACGATTACCTGTTACGTCTCCATTTTTGGGTAGAATAAAAAGAAGATAATGATAATAATTATACAGACGTACTTATACAGTCGATATCGAGGATGTCTTGGTGTCATTTAATTTTAAGACGAGCTGTTGATAAAATAAAAAATTGGAACAAAACACCAATTGATTTAATTACATCTGAATACCATGCGTCCTTGTTTTGGGAAATGAATGCCTTCTTCCAAATGGCGTAGTGTTTGGGTGGAGTAAACATAAACTAGGCCATGCGAATTTTGGGGGTCCGTGTAATGTACATAGACAAGACTACAGGGAATGAATTGTTACGGATAATAACTACGGGAAAATCTACGCAATTTGAAGAAAAAATGAATGGGCCATGAACTTTAGGCATACCGATTATGCAGAATTTAATGTATGAGACATACAAATTTACTTACGGACGGTGGGAAATAAATGAAAGAAATAGTCCGGGGCCCCTTTCACGTCTCGGAAGATTGCACGAATGTGTAATTCAAAATATCTTTCAGGCAACGAAAATTTTAGTGTATGCTTACTGTATGAAAAACTACAAATGTTTTAGTAAAAAGTGGATGGGCCATTCAAAACTTTCTAGAAAATTTGAAAAATTTGATGTATGTAAACTAGGCCCGCGAGTCCACATTTTTCATGAGAGAGTGAATGAATACTTTATAAATTTCTACCAAAAATGTAGTTCTTTATGAATGTCACATTAACCTTTTCTTTCGCGCTTTGAATCTGAAAGGGTAGTGGTACTACATTTTTACATACAGATTTTGGATGAAAACGTGAATGGTGAATCCAGAAATCATTCGTTTAATGAATGGGAATATGGATGGGTAGTGGCCGTTATCAGGTGTATATATGTGATATATATCTGTAGAATGATGGTATATGGGAATGTTGTATGGAATATAGGTGATATACATTGCAATACATGTATACAAATTACGGTATACATTATATATTTAATTTTAATAATAATAACCATATCATACAATATGAATATGAATTTGAGAATGAAATGAAAATTGAAATGGGGTAAAGAGTGTAATATTGAACATTGTGATAAATAAAAAGAAACAGATAATTCAGAATATCATATAAAACAGAAAATTCAAACGCCAAAATCAACTGCAAAAGTCTACTGAAACCATAACGAAATTGTGACATATCCATATCATAGACATGATGTCTTTTGTTCATCTGCTGACATATGAATATCACATAAATATTAATATAAGTCGATACAATGTTAGTAATTTGTATATGAAAAGAACACAATAAAGTAATATGAATATGAAAATGATATCGTTACAAACCTGTACGGATGACGGAGTATGTAAAGCAACGGAAATAGGCTATTTGTAAACAGAAATCGCAACAAACAAGCATAGAAAAGAAAAGTTAGTAATTTGTAATAATGGGATAGAAATTGTACAATTAGCGAAAGGGTAGATATTTATAAGTATATCCACGGGAATATTATTTGATTGCATTGTTGTTGTCGCGATGGAACATGACAGGTCTGGGTCGGTGTGGAGCATTGACGAAGACCGAAATGTTATTTTTCGGCGCCAATGATCGCTCATTGCTAAGGTGTTGATGAAAATGGTCGAACCGACTGTGCCGGAGGGAAGGAAGAGGGATTATGACGGTTTCAGAAAAGTCAAGAGAATTACCTTAAGTTGGCCCAAAATACAAGGATTTATGTAAAATTCAATATCAGAAAATGGCACGAAAAGGACATTTTAGTAGGATAGTCAATGCATAAGGATTTTAATTTTAATTTAGAAAAATTTGTTTAAAAATGTGCCAACAAAAAAATGATGAAACATCAGAAGGCACAGTACAGGAAATAGAAAAAAATTAAACTAAATTAGGAAATAAAATTTAAGCCACATTTAAAAATGTGAACTGTATCGGCAAAATGTTCTGTGACGTGGCTGTAACCACGGAAGTAGACCGGGACGATGATAAATGTTGGGAGAACCATTAATGAGTATGGCTGGAAGTACCGGGAATGATTTTACGGCAACATAGGATGCTAAAAATAGAAAGGTCTTAATGTATGAAGGTGCACATGAAATATTTTATTTGCTTACGAATTTTTTTTGAGACCTATAATTATAATTTAAAATAACCATACCTTGAAGAATAGGCAGAACTGAATAAAATTTCTTCTGTTCTGATCGATCTATTTTGATAAGGAAAAAGTAACAAAAAATTTGTATCGTCATGCATTTTTCGAATTGTAGAAAACACAGGCGGGAACAGGCGGCTGTCAGCGGTGATAACAGTAATGGTTATGACCTGTCTTCAATTGAACTTGGACAGGAAATAGAAAAATGTAAAGCTGGAGTGTTGAAAAAATCATCAGCTGTATCGTTAAGCATTCTGAAAACTCATGCGGAGAGAAAGGATGTCGAAGAAGTTTTTAAGATAATTTGTGACCCTGATTTTGATTCAATATCATTCTCAAAGAAAGTTCCATCTGTTGATGACTGCCATAAGATTAGGGATGAAATAGTGACCAAATGACGTCAATGAAACTGAAGTGTGCAATGGAATAATTTAGGATTGTAGTACGGAAATCTGGGAAATTATATGTGTTTATTTTTTGTTTGTTTGTTCCACTTTATTTTTTATTGTATCTTGAACATAATAAATTCAATTCTTTTAAAACGTAACTCACAATGTCGATTCGTGCTTGAAATGAAAATGCCTGTTTATCTAAGTAAGTGACTGTTATTTTAAATGAAAAGTTGTCATAGTAATGGTAAGACTAATTTTATTGCAATGGCACACATTGATTATACTAAAAGTTTTATCTTTAATGGACAATAGGTCAAAGTTCAAAATACTACATACATAATGAACCGTGTGGTCAAGAGATTATTTTTTAAGCCGTACAAAAGATTGGGACAAATTAATTACGATGAAGTTTTCATTTGTGAAGACTGTTGTGATAAATATCATTACCTGTTTATTAGATGTTTATTGTTCTGATATGATGATTTTGAAGACAGTGTTGTTGCAAAGGTATGATAACGCCTGTGGAAGGTCGTAATAATCGAGTAGAGGCGCAATCATCGATGTTGATAGTGAAAGAATATGAACGAACGTGAAGAAGGTAACGTAACGGTAGCAGTACCTCGATGTTATGCCCGGAAAAGTTATATAATGTTGTGATCTGGTATATATTGTAGAAAATTAAATATTTAATTTTCCGCACGGCGTGGGGAGATGAAGAAAAATATTAAAATTTTCCCCCATATGGGGGAAAATTATTATAAAATATTTGCGAGTGATATTTATACGCCGCAAAAATATGTTGCAATATGCGACGGGTGAGTTCAACACACCCGTACACAGTACAATTAATGTGTCGTTACCGAAGGACCGTCCGGTTACAAAAGTCATACGACAGTTCCCTTTATGAGAACAACATTTCTGGTTATGATAACAAAGACAACAAACCGATCATCAAATTCATACAACTGAAATAAATCTGGTGTCAAATCGCATTACAATCTGTTCAATATATTGCACACAACATTATTATATCCTTGTTCACAACCAGCCATCGTCCACAAACTTCAATATTTCTCAACTACAACATAATACGTTTATGAACAAACATGTCGTCATCTTCAGCATCTGCACGGGGAAAGTGTCTCATGCATCGCTACCTCCCGGTAGCGGGTTAGAAACGATTCCACAAACTGGTTCTTGGAGAGGAAAGCGGTGCCGATGCAGTGGCAAGGGGTATAGTTCCAGATGTTTACGTTGAGCGGTACTGTCTGGATGGGTATTCCGTTGACGTGGTGAAATCATCCCGACGGTGCCGTAGAATTGATTGTTTGGATATGAGTGCAGTTCTTGTTGATACAGTGAAAGTGAGGGCTGGAAGTGAAACTAACTCTGGGAGTGTAGCGGAATTGGCAACGGCTGCATCGGATGACATATTGGACAGAGTGGAAGTAATCGATGTCCAAATCAAGGCGATGCATAAGGAACGGGAATATACATATTATGAAAACAATGGAAGTGGTACCAACCCAGCAATATTCTGTGATTTATAATGAGAAGATGGTATTCATTGCTGGGATTTTCAAGCGATGAAGGTTATCGCAGTTCAACGCGCTAACAGTGATGGTCATTAGGAGACATATATCCGAATGTCTGTTCAGCGCACAGAGTTTCGTATTAGTAATTATGTAACTCTCAAATTATTGCTTCGAAACGTCAAGAACCCTCTCAGAATTGTCAGAACCGAGCATCGTGATACATTCGTTAAATCATTTGAACAAAAGCGCTATCAATTTGGTTTCGGAATGATCTCTGTGACTTTCGAATCTGAAGATGTTGACGCCAAGTATACCGGTATCTCGAAATTATGCCGCCAGGAAAGAGATTTAATTGTATTGAAGTCTGACAGGTCATTAGTTATTGTGGACGGTACACATCACCTGTCCACACTCCAAATTCTTGGTGGAATGGTAACTTACGAAACGAATTGGGGAGGAGATCGATTTCGTGTCGCTCTTCTCGTACGTACTGACAAGGAGACCATGACAACGTCGTAAGTTATAAATCTTAGTAGGTCTTGGAAAATATTACCCTCTGAGACTAAAAAGGACATTTCGTTCATTGACCTCATGAGCAGTGCCATACGAAATGCTAAAACCTTTACCGAACAATATATGATACCGTTTGAAGAAGCGAGGACAGTGGACATTGCGAGGGTCATGGAAAGTAGACATTTTCTTGATACGAAAAGTACCTCAACATACGAACGGTACGCTCGTGTGGGTAAGGTGCTTGTCAGATTCAAATATGTCATGGCAAGTATCAACACCATACCGCAGTTTGGAATTGGGAAAGATTCTGGTCAAAGATTGGTGACGTAATTGGACAGTAGAATTCTCATCGACGTTACGGAGGAGATTATAATGTACCTATTGGATACAGCTGAAGTTTATTTTGGAAGCCCAGAAAAGGAAACATTTGATGCAACTTTTTTCTATCGGCTTGGTAATAATTTGTTAAAGTCTATGTATACATTGTTGGAAAAAATCGCGGACGGTGAATGTGATTTACCACGAGAAGAAGTTCCGAAGACAATGAAGGAACTACTGGAAGTTGTCATCCCAGACACACGAACAAGAAATCAACATGTGCATGCGAGCTTTTGCAATCAAATGCGACTTTTCGAGTATGGTGTTGAAAATAGGTCTGTAAAACTGGCTACCTGTGCGAGTGCACGCCATGACAGACTTTTTGAAAAAAGGCAGTACTTTTTGAAAGAAATTAATGACGGTGGGAATATAGGGAAGCAAACAAGAGGAATGTGTGTCCATGAAATTATTCGGGCACATACAAGAAGAAAGAAAAAGCAGCAAAGTGAAATTATTGACCTTCAGAGTAGTGATGAAGAAGAACCTCGACCCAAAAACTGAATGCAAAGGCAAATAATCCGATGTTGTCTGACATGGAAGAAGACATGCCGGAGATTGAGGCACTGACAAGTGCTGGGATGTCAACATCAACGAAACGAAACGATTTGCTTGCAAATTCAACATCAAAAAAACGACTAGGTGGAATGGCGAGGCCCTTACAACAGTCTACCATGGCAAATGACATTGGCCCCTATGATAAGAAACCACCTCGAAATGTTATGCCACCTGTATGTAGTGCTATCTGGAATAGAATAAATATGATGTGTGGAGATGTAGTGACCATTGAATAAATGCTACAACACCGAAGACACAATGTAACAGAGGATACCGTCAATGGAGTTACGAGGGAGCGTACAAGTCAAAAAACATGGTCAATAAAAATAAAGATTGACAGGACGGACGGAGAAGTAAAGATATTATTGGATGTGGAAATTTTATATGATACGAAGACTGTGCTGAATTCGGCACTAATCCCAGATTCTCATCGTTCGCACGTTTTTTTCATGTATGATCATATAGTAGCATTGAGAGATATTGCTTGGACGTTGGCTGCTTACATGCAAGTGCAACATTGGAACATATGGAAATTCTCAGAGATCACACAGAATCGGAGAAATGGTTATATGCAACGAGGAATGTTGAAAGAAGCTGCGGACTTGCCTACTTCTGGAGGAAAAACAGCAATTGAATAGTGATGGGTACTACATTATGAAGAGCATGTCTGATCCTTGGGACATGGATGATACAATGAAAAAGAGGTATATGGAAGCGTTTCAGGAATACCATGACTTTACTACACAGACAATTGGTGAAATTTTTACTGAAATTCAAACATGGTTTCGGGGCGAACAGGCGCTGAAACCTGAAAGCAATAGAGATCATATCATTGAAGTCCAATTATCAGCACTGGTATTTATGGAAATGACGAACATGACAGAAAAAATGGCATTGGACGTTACTCTAGTACAGGAAGTCTACTCGAAAATCAAATGGAAAGTCATCGTGATTATGTATGGATAGCTAAACGATGTGATGTATTGGACTTATGGATTAGAGTTTTGTGCGCCTTGTTGAATTTAGATAACAATTGTAAATGAGCGACAAAACTTCCAAACAGTGGGGCCTCTTTCTCATCACTGGTAGGGATTTTCCACCACAACATGGCCACAATGACTTCGACGTCAGAAAGAGGGGTTTCCCGGGTTACTTCACAATTACAACTGCTAATGAAGGTGTATCGTTATGGATAGCTCCTAGGTCCCATCTTTATGTCCATTTCAGCCAGGACGAAACGGACAGAATTGCGAGTTGTTTGGAAATGCATGACATTTATATCCCCCGCAGTCTATTTTCACTGGTTATGGTTACGCTCAGCATGTAGGGGTGGGATGGAATGGAACAGGAGCACTGAGGTATCATATCTATATTATCCCAGACAGTAGAAATTTGAAAGATGCTATTTCATACGCATATGGATGCATTTTTCGCCGAAACGGTAAACTGCTATCTGTTCACACATCACAAAATTCAAGCAGTCCTCCGAGTTGTCGTCATAGCGACGGAGAACCCGATGAGAGTGATAATGACGGGGAAGATGAACCACAAAATATGGATGATTGGGGAATAGAAGATGTTGAAATGCAACCGTTAGGTTGACAATTGCTCCTTGATTGTATTCATCTTTGTTTACCTTGCATGTATAAATTTATTTCTACCTATATACTAAAGTAAATTGTACTTTTCTTCCCAGAAATGGTTATAGTTAAATGTGTACTACACATATGGTAAATGTTCCTGTCAATTTTTTGCAATGTCATGTATTTACTTGATACATGCTGTCATCTTACTTACACATTGCCGACAACAAAAAATATGTAAAAATTTTTCCTCCATATGGAGGGTAAGAATTTGCAGAAAATTAAATAATTGATTTTTTACATCGAAAAATCAATTATTTAATTTCTTGCAAAAACATTCCTCCATATGGAGGAAATGTTTAACATTTTTTAAATTGGGACATGATTGTATTTCTTTTGACTACTTATAGTGGCACAATCGGCTACTGGTACTGGGAGTTAAAAGTAATAAATATCGGTAAATACGTTGGTCCCAATTAACAAATTATTCTACCAATATTCTGATTAATCAAAGAATATGAAATCGACCGCTATTGCTCTGCATCCGACATTCCGCTATAATGGTAGCGAAAAGATTCGTCTGCCATACAACGTATTGCACATACTCGACAGAAGTTTCGGTTGATTACAAACCACATGCCACGTCATGCAAGTACAATAAGAAGAAGAGATGGCACACTATGCGACAAGCAACAAATGGAAACAGTTCTCAGCAGATGCCCATTCCGAAGGACCTGACGTGGAAATAGTGTATAGCGATGAGCCGAACTGTGCCTTTCCTGATGATTAATGAACCTTCAAACCTTCGGAACAGGTCACTGATGTAAAGGTTACAGCGAATCATTTGGTAACGTTATAAGAAGAAATTGGAATTGTAGCTGTAATTACGGTAATCCGGATGCTTCGATAATATACTTTTAGTACAAATGTTGTTCGTAACGACATAACTTATTGGAATAAATTCATGTCAATTCTGGACAGAACAGTGGATTGCAGTTTAATCGATGACGGATTTCAAAAATTGGAGGTATCATACCAAACTGCGTCAGACGACAATAGAAAAGCTTTCCTACACAAAAATTACGTCATTGATGTTTTACGCACACAAATGAATGTCTACAGTGCCCACAGATGTGAAATTTAGACCATGTTCCCACGAGGTTGACCGTGATTATATCTCACATCCTCTTCACTCCGAATTCTTTGCATAGTTGTACATGTCCATAGGAAACCATGTAATGACAAATGACAAGTCTTCAATTGAGTGAAATCAAAGTAGATACACGTCGCCAAAGTCCTTCCTTGGAATGTTACAGATATATACCGATGTAACAGCAACAACTTTGAAGTCGTAATCCTTAGTTGGTTATCCCGTACATGTCACATTTTTGAATATTTTCGTACGATTCAGACGTTTTATGATAGACCATGGTTATTCTTTAGTTGGATTTCTTCCTGTTGGGTTACAAGGATCACAGTAATAGAAAGTTATAGAGAACTACTGCGGCAATAGTGACACAGACAGTGATGAAATTATTGCAATTGATTGTCACGTCCCACCAACATCGTCAGTGCGAGGTAGAGATGATAAAATGTTTTCGTTGCATGAATCAATGACAACGGTTCTTGTGTCGTTAATTGAAAATTCCATGCAAGGTTTTACAGTATATATAAACAAGATGAAATGGAATTGCTTCCCTGTCATAGTGTCATACTTCTGTTCCATATCAGAAAGAAAAGACATGTCTGGGGTTCTACCTAACTTTACCACCACACGTCCATGTGTGAGATGCTTGGGAACTTCAACCGATTTCAAGACAGGTCCAATACCTGCATTATAGCCTCCCGGAACTGTTGACTATGCATGAAGCAGAAGAGATTCCGTTACCACTTTGTTGAAATCAGCAAATACATCGTCGTCAACGGCAGAGAAGAATTGTTTGCGAATGGAAGCACAAAACATTATGCAGGACATTTATGTCGCAACATGGGTGCCATTTCTGGAGAAGTTGGATAAGAGACATCCACACTTACTCCTTCCAGGTGTGTTATCAATGTTTACGTATGAACCATTGCATATCCTTCATCTCGGTGCTTCTAAAGAAATTAAAACTTGTTCATGACATATCTGTCAAGTCCATTCTTGATGATGAAAAGCATGGACAAACAAAAGAATGGGAAACAATTTCAGACACAGCGCGTAGATTTGTTACGGGCTTGTAATTCACTCCTCGCTGCAATAGAAAACGAGTTCGGTGCACCCGAGTTTCATGTTGACTTTGTTGTTAGTAGCGATGAAGAGGAACAATTACAATGGAAGAAAAAAATTCTTTTTGTATTAGGTTGATCGAAGGTTGGATGACTTCAATAATTTTATTAGCATCAGTATAAAATGCTCTACTTATAAAAAAAACATGACTACATCTCACTATGGAGTTCATCATAATTCAAAACAACTGACATATCAAATTAGGACATTTGCCAAATTAACATAATTGGAAATATGGT
>JAULBU010071008.1:0-10513 GCA_032358235.1 Odonthalia washingtoniensis | reverse complement strand
TAACGACTGCATCATTAAACACAGTTTTGGATGATGTGATTTATGTGAAGCCTCCTGGGTACGAGGAACTAGTGCCAGAGGGATACTCAATCCAATTATGCAAGTCATTACATGGATTGAAGTAGGCAAGTAGAATGTGATTTTGACTTTGGATGATTTTCTACGTAAGGTGTGCGGCATGTCACCAAGTTTAGCGGATAAGTGTTTATATGTGAGACACGCGCGAGACAAATTGGATATTGCAAATAATGGTGTATGTCGACGATATCCCGATAATGAGTAACAACGATGATACCTTGGAGAGAATAAAAGGATATTTGAAAGCTAGGTTCAATATGCAGGACATAGGTGAAGTTTGCTGGTTTTTAGGTATGAACATGAGTAAGAAAGGAAATGAAATTCATGTAGCTCAAAGCTCATACATTAATAAAATACTGAGCAAGTTTATCATGGTAAATACTAAAGAAAATCAAGTGCCATTGTCAGTAAGTGAAAATTTTTACAAGTTTGCTCACTCAACACCAGGCTATGAAGTGAATTCTTGTCCTTATCGAGAACTTATTGGAAGTTTATTATACTTGAGTGTATGCACGAGGCCTAATATTGCAGTTGGGGTTTTAAAACTGTCACGTTATGTGTCAGCACCTAGAGAATCACACTGGAAGGCATTAAAAGGATTAGTAAGGTACGTAAAGGGAACAATAAATCATGGACTTCTTTACTCTCATAAACGCTCATCAAGCGAGTTACATTGCTACGTTGCCAAAGTGAAAATAATTGATTGCGCACAGTACCGCAGAGGCGGAGTATATAGCAGTAGACTCGGCTGCGCGCATGGTTGTCTGGTTCAGGAGCTTGATGGATAGTTTTGGTATTAGACAGGAAAATCCTACTATACTACATGAAGATAATTTGGCGTGTATTGTGTTATCAAAGGGTGAAGGAAGGTTTATTTAATCCAAGCACATCATCTTGCGTTATCATTATTTAAATGAGAAGGTCCAGGGAGGGGAAATACTGAGAATCAGTTCGCATATTTCTTAATGAAACCACTACCTACGCGTCGCTTCAAAGAATTGATTAATCAAGTCATGCACAATCATACTACAGTGAAGGATTCTTTAGTAGACAAATCATCTCGTATTTCATGGAGTGAACTGGTCAAGTTGATTAACGATACGTCATTTTTGATGTTTTCTGATGTTTTCTGTTTATGTTTTTTTCGGTTGTTTGTTCTGTTGATTAGTGATAGTATTTTATGATGCTATTGTTGAGAAGGAGAGTTGAAATTAGTTACGATTATGCTTTTATTATACTGTCAATGACATGAGGCATGACATTTCTGTACATATAGGTTTATGCTGTAAAGGACCAAACGTGTATAATACAGGATATTTTATCTCGCCGCCCTCCGTCAGATGGGCGTATCGGCATGAAGCAACAAACTTCTTCATCAAAATATCATACGTGATTTTATCCTATAAAGGAAGAATCACGAGGCACAGCTTGCCTATATAATAAAGAGCTACCTTTATTTCAATTCAGTTTTCAACACTGATGTATGTAATTATTTTATTTAATGCTATAGTAATTTAAACTATGACATATATACTGAAACATATAGGGATATGTTGTAGGCTCCAATGAAAACATTATGAACCATCAACTTTTGACAAGTAATCAAATAATAATTTTTGTTTTGTAGTTGATAATTGTAATTTTTGAAAATAATGGAAACAATTTTTTTCCTATCTTTTGGCAAGTAAGCAAATAATGAGTTTTCATTGTGTAGTTCATAATTTTAATTATTGAAAATTATGGAAACAATAAACTATTTTATCGTTCGGCAAATTATCAAATAATGGTTTTGTGTTTTGTAGTTCATAATTTAAATTATTAAAAGATCCAATTATGTCGTGAGAAATGAATACGTTTATGTTTTTAAATGATAAAAGAAACAAACATTCTAATAAAATCTTATTCATGTAGTCAATAGTAGTTTCCTAAACGACCATCAATTAGCAGCAACGATTTATATATTTTTCATGCTCGGCGAAGTGGATATCCAAGCTTCCTGTGTATTAAAAATAATGCCCGCCAAAATTTCCACAGTAAGTTCAATATGTTTCCCAGTTGGATTGAGATGACAATTTCCATCCAGATGGCGCGCATGTATTGCTACAACTTTTGTTACCGAAATAAAAATATGCATAGTACGTGTTGTCCGTATGGTAACTGCTGCCATATACACATTTACTTCGACATGGTGCATTTCCGAAATTGAGGCATAAGGTGTTTCAGACTCCCCTCCACCAAGTGCCAAAACAAAAAAATTAAAATACTTAACCTATTCCTGTTGTTAACGGCGTCAACAGAATCTCACCTTGTGAGATTGAAATTTGATCCATAATTTCTTAAAATAGTGAACCAACTTTTATCACGTGTGGTTGGTTGTATGAAGATGATCCTGAATTAAAAAAGTTTCTTCTTTAATTTAACCTTAGAGAAAATGTTGAAGTTCGTAGTTTGAACTGCACAAAAATCTGTTATGTTCTCGAAGTTGTTTGATATTTTCATAATGTGTTCGGTGTCCAGTTTGAAGCAATTTTGTAGTTTATTTCTGTGTTATTTTAATTCCTAGCCATTCTCCGTTCATGTAGTTATCATTTCCGTACGGACCGTGCCACGACTGTAACTGATTTGAGACTATATCATGAAAGCATTCCTGAATTAAATCAGTCATTTCCCCTTTAATTTGTTGAAGTGCAGTATCATTATCAAAATCGTTACCGAATAAGTGATGGTAATTATTTCCACAGATTAGACAAAGAAAAAATGTCATATTTAAATCGTTTTCATTCTTGTCTCCATACTTCCGTCCCTGCCAACAATATGACAGCCTAGTAAACCAGTCTTTTGCCAATACTAGATTCACTGCATATATGTGTGAAGTTTTAGTCGTATCTCGAGCCAACGAGAACTTCAGTGGTACTACCACTGAAATTTTCGTTGGGTCTAAATACATCTAGTAGATGCAAAGATTCAAATACGATCTCAGTTACCAAAAGGGCATGTCCGAATGACGGAATAGTAACTGTAAAGAATTCTAGTAATGGATATACATTAGGTCTATCGATTAAATGCTGCAGATCTGGACTTTTTTTGCAAAAATAATGAACATTTCGATCATAAAATACAGCCAAATTTCTTTGTGATGCATGATAGACGTTTCTATCATTTATTTGAATGAACTATGCTTCGTGTTTCCCATCTATTTTAATTCTTGGCCACCAAAAAGTAAATGATGAAATTCGACTAGTCGACTTTCATCAGCTGATAATCTGCACTACTTTTAAACAATCTAGACTTGAAGATAGAGTGCATGAAGTTATAACTGAAAGAAGTATAGTTAGAAGACAATAAGTTGTAGACATACTTAAACTAAGCAATGTATTTTTTGAGTGATGGAAAATTAGGATTTCACCATACATACCTAATGATCGCAATGCATCACATAAAGAAATTTCGAAATGTCTTCTATCTGATATGTCAACTTCGTGAAAGCAGAACTCGAGCAAGCTTTTAGATAAACCTGCGAACAAATTATCAAGATCAATTGCATTGTTCCATTGTTCCTAAAGTAATTGAAAGCAGTTGATAAGATACGGTTTCCGTGTTCGTCCAATAGTATTTTATCACGTACGGATTAAATTTTTTCCCATAGCTTAAACAATTTCCACTTCCCTGCCACATCTACATCTTCAATTCCACCTTCATATATTTCCAACCAATTTTATGTACTAGAAGAAGCACCAGACGATCGCAACGCTGTATACATAAAGGCGTTGAATCTGAAGCTTTTATTATTTGAGTGGAATGTAGTTGTGTAGACGTAACTTGACGAATTTTTTGGCGTCTAAAGAGGCAATTTGTGCGTGGCGCTACCACCCCATCATGGAGCAGTAACGCCATGCACACATGCACGATGAATCATAACATCAACTGCTCCGGACGAAGCAGGGTAGGCTTCTACAAATCCGGATACTTCCAAAAAAAGACGAGCATCATTTCTATGTGCGTCAACAATGGTAAATCCTGTTGTGCTTACGATGACAATGTCAGCGATGATGTGCTCGAGAATTAAATTCGTAGGAATTTCTGATGGCATTAGAGATAGAGTTCGTACCATACGATGATGGAAGATTGACGTCGACGTTAATGTAGATGAATTCCTAATGGCATCAGATACACTCCAACGACAGAACCACGTGAAAAAAGAGCTGAACTTGGGATAAAGTCGTCGGCGTATAATAACACGCAGTATACATAATAAAGAGATCCATCATGAATCTTTCCTTTACTCATTCATCTTTAATTTTCATGTTTCGATTGACGTGACGTCGACCCTGTTCCATACTTCGCCAATTGTGAGATTGCCGTTTTTACTAGTAACGAATGTTTCAGATACTCAACTCCATTACCAAATCTAAAGAACATAACCAAGCTACTTTTTGTGCTACCAGGACACCTCCAAAAAGAATAAACGAGCACCGAAACAACATCAGTGACTGAATTAGTTTGTGAGTGAAGAAAAACGAATATGTCACCAGGTTGGAATCGAACAGTAGTTGTCGTATCAGTCGTCGTATCAAAATAAATTTAAATATTACTACTTTCCTCCGAATCCCATAGAGTTTGATCCAACGCCTTTGTTTAGAATTTCTGCCTCTGAATGTATTAAATAATCTTCTTTTGGTCATAGGTGTTCCCGTAATTGATGCATCACCATCAAAAAAGGTATCCAGTTCATGTTTTGAAGACAATGTTTTGGTCTGGATCCAGCTGAATACCCGTCTCTTCTTTGCTGAAAATATGTTCAAATTTCCCTCAGTCCATAAACCATCTGTGGATGTTCGAATAATATACGCGTCATTTGTGATTACAGTCATCTCGAGTGAATATTGAGGGCTAGAAACAATACACCAATGATGTGGACATATAAATTTATATTGATGGCATATTAACATGCCATCAATTTTTTGGAATGTGTGGTAGGTCAATGGCAATGATGTCATCGATTAAACCACGATCTGGGACACCAATAAAATAGGGGGATAGATAATTAGAGTTAGTAGCGATTTCATATTTCCGTATTCTTCGGTCGTCAAAACCGGAAGCCGATTCTGTTGTACGGTGACACACGCATCCGTTTATGTAGAAGGCATTTTAAAATATGGGCCGTGTTATTGCATCCAAAATTGCCCAAGAACTACGACTTACTACTTTTACTCTCTTCTCTTCGACTGCGTCAGTTGAAAAACTCAATACCTGTGAACGAACAAGTAAACAATCTATATAATGTGTAAATAATGATTGGCTCAATTTTGAGTGACTGGGTAATGCCTTTTTCTCGTTTATGTCACGCATTACCTTCGACATATGACCATACCCTATCAAAGTGCATCTTACTTTACCATATATTTAAATTGTCCTCCGTCATGACTCGCTTACTTACCTCCTTTTTATTAATTTAAGAAGACATTCTGCTGATCGTAGTATCACATTTTCCGTCGTTGGCATTTCTTTTCTCCTCCCCCATCAATTTGTGAAGCTATTTGTACGATTTCTCCACCTATGATGGGTTCCACTGAATGATCATCATCTACCTCATCCTCGTTTTAGTTAGTGTCATTGCCATTTTTCCAGTTACAATATTGAAACATTTAAAAATTTTCGGCTCGTATATCTCCCAAACCATGGTCATATTCATACGTAGGTTCTGGTGGTGTTGGTTCATACGTGGGTTCTGGCGGTGGTGGCGGTGGTGGCGGTGTTGGCGGTGTTATATTAAAGAATGGATTATTTCTTATCTGTGGGATTGGTTCATTCTTTTTAGACATTATGTGACAGTGGAGGAGTCTCTTTTGATGGCGTTGCTGAACTAAATGATGTAGTGGGAGAAAAATGTTTAATTGGTTGTGAAGGATGAACTTGTTCTTCATTCAGAATATTAATTAGTCTTTGCATATCGTAATCACAGAACATATCATACCAAGTCATTTGGTGCAACCTGCTCCTTCGAGTTCGCGGTTTATTAGGCATAATGTTTTTGATGTGAATTTATTGATATTGATAATGAAATCAATTGTTGTTGGAAGAAATTTTAGAGATGTTGACATTGGAGGTACATTAGTGTTTGATTCAAGTTGTGTCGTTCATCTGCCGGGTGAGTTGAGGGAATGCAAATTCATGCATGAACATATGAACAAATAACCTCGCACAATGATAGAAGAACCTTTCTACAGTACTATATCGTAAATCAGAACAAAACTTAATTACAAGCTTCAATTATACTGTACTTTATCACTTTTTTCTTCAACTTCTGTTCCTTTCAATTCTGTACCACGAGCAATAATCTTTTCATTTACCAACTCACCAGAAACTTCATATAACTTGAAATTACTTTTTCGTCTACTTTACGACATAAGCTTACTAAAAACTGGCAAAATTCTTTGCTTTTAACAGCTTCTCTCCCTCCACCATTACTAAAATATATAGGTCCATTACTATTACTATTGCTACTATTTCTTCCACAACTATAGGTGGTGGAATAAATGTGTTCCTAATGGCGTTAGAAGTAGTAGTTATGGTGCAAGTACTGATACGTGCAACACCATTACTTGCACCATCCCTGCTCTACTAACGCTATTAGGCCCACCACATATAGTTTGATCAGATACTGATATATTTGTCCTGTTACTCCAGATTATGCAGTAACAGGAGTAATATATGTATGACCAGGTGGCCACATTTTCAATGCACTCCTCTACTTCCAATCGTTTACTCCGTTCTTCTCTTGTGCACTGCATGACTGCTAATTCATTTTCTTCTTCAAATAGCAATCCCATCGTTTTAGCACAGGTTCTTCCAATACTATCATAATTCGTTCTCATTATCTTCCCAGCCTCTGTCTCTGTCCCTATCATCATTTCTATACGGTCAGTACTGCTAATGCATTCTCTTCTTCAAATATCAATCCCATGGTTTTAACATAGGTTCTTCCATTACTAGCACAATTCGTTCTCATCAGTAGATGATCGTCATCTCAGCCTCTGTCTCTGTCCCTATCATCATTTATATACGGTCATTATTTCAACCATCTTCATCCGATAACAGCAGTCCACGTGACAATAGTTTTAGTTGAACGTCTACTAAATCCATCAACGCGAGTAATACAGCGGCAAACCCTTTTTCCATTTGCATAGGCTGTGCCAACTGGACTCTTTTTTTATATATACCTTTTTATTCCTCTCTTTCTTCTCCATCCTGCACCGTCACTTTTTCCTCCAGCACCGTACTCCACCATGACTACTCCCGTACCTCCTTTATTTGATAATGAGGATATCGCTTCCACACAGCCGCATAAAAAATCGCTCCGCACAAATGTCAATACATCCATCTACTACATTTGACATCTGCCATGTTATTTCTGTCTCCGATAACTTTTCCATTCTTCGTTCGCTGCGCACAAATTGTTGAAGCTTGCTGCATCCCTTTTGAACAAATGCAGTGAACAATGCATTCACGCAACATATTGAATGGAACAGTGTGGTGCAATTGGACGTCAGCTGGGTGACTATGAGCTCAATTCTAAGTTGGCACACTTTGTCACATCTTGTCATGGTTTCTCACACTTGGTCACGTTTTCTCAGTCACGTTTGTCACGGTTTCTGTGTTCGGCCTAGTTCGATCATTTGAACCATCTGTCACGTGTTTTCCGGACCACTGTACACCAATTACAGTATCTTACTGTACCACGTGTACATGATGCTCCCCTTTCGCCATTAGGCGACTAGTGGAGCCTACTTAAGGGACTTTTTCGCCCTGAATTCCCTTAACAGTAACACAAGCGTTCTTCGGACTTCAACTGCCCCAAAAGCCCGTCTTCGACATAATTGTTCAACCATCTTTGACATTGGCCTTCATCCGTCAACGTAGACGTAAGCTATTGATCTTGCCTTACAAGCGCTGTTAATTCGTTAGCCCAACGCTAGTCGTCCTTCACCAGTAGTACCGTCGTTCAACCTCACTTCTCACGAGGTAGTCACCCGATCACCCTGTACTTCCTCACGAAGTGCGCTTTCGCAATCGACACCCCATAGACTCTTGTCGTCAGTTCATCTCCCGACACGAGTATTCGTCGGAAAGTCAACCACTACATTTACCTGCCTTTATCTGCCTTTCCTTCCATTTTTGATTAATTGCGACAACCTTCGAGCTACTCAGAAGGAAGACTTTGAACTTCTTTAGTGACTCATCTGCCCCTTTCTCTGGGTGCATTTCACTACAAACTGCAGCGTCGGTAGTTTTATTTAGGCATAGAGACTGGATATGATCCAATGCAGCAACTTCTGATGTTGAGGATGACCTCGGAAATCCATCGTTCTCAACGCATAGACTATATTTATCACTCTTTTTTTCACCATTTCCACGTCGATCTGCCTGATTATTCTCGGAGTTTTGCTTCTCATGTTCTTCATTTTCCCCGACGTTGTCCTCACCTTCTCCTCCATAGTGACCAATGCCGCTATAATCATATTGATACTGATACTATGCCAAATTCTCTGTTCATAACTCAATCTTGGTGTCAACGCACAATTTTGTACACGGCACCAGCCTCTATTGGTATTCCAAGGCAATAACCGATCATTGTGGTGACCACATGCGAGGAATATTACGTCTCTGCAATGTCAGCGATCCAAGACAGATGTAGCTAATGCATAAAGCTGGCTTTTAATGTAAATATATCGTTATCAATTCCTATACTATATTCATCACTAATTTCTTCACTGTTTCCATGTAGATCTGCCGAATTATCCTCTCATTCTTTCTTCTCATGGTCTTCATGTTCAACATCGTGAATTCCTTTTTTCAATTCTGAGAGCTTCTTCCAAAAATGTCCTCATCGAATTTTGTGAGTCCAATACGATGCCATATATACTCATACTACTTGAAAATTCTCCTCTGAATAATTTGGGCAAGGCGTTGATCACTGCAACATTATCGACCATTTCCATTATCGATCTACGCTATCCTCTTTGCAGTGTTGCTTGTCGTGGTTTTTATTTTCGGCGGCGTTGGCGTCAGTTTCTCCGCCATTTCAAGCCATGCTACTATGATGATATTGAAATTTGGACTACGGCAAGTACTCCGATCGTCGCTAAACCTCTTCATCGATGCACAATTTCGTACACGGTACTAGCCTCCATTAGCTTTCCCAAGCAATAAGCGAGCGTTGCGGTGAACACATGAGAGGCAGAATATATCTGTAAAGGTTAGGCGGTCCAAGACAGAGAGCGTTTTATTGGATAAGGCGTGCATCTGATGGAAATATGAAAATGTTTACAAGCAGCGCTTCTCCCCCATGGTGACACCATTTGTACATCGATAATATAACGGTTGGTAATGGAGATGGCGAAACGTTAAGAGCAAGTGAATGCACGGGGGTGAGTATGTGGCGACGTGTGCGAGGTGTAGTGCGAAGATGGGGTTGACAGTGATGATTTGTGAAGAGTGGTTGGAAGAAAACAAAAGAAAAAGATAAAAGGGATAAAAAAAGTGAATAAATTTTTGAATAAATGTATGAATGTATTGGTTATTGGTTACTGAAAGTAAATTTATTAACCGCCGTTTTTGGATTTTTTTTTAAAAAATGTTTTGCGGCCATCGTTTTTTGAGAAACTCTATACTTTGTGTAGTCCCTCCCCTGAACTCGAAACAACCAACAAACTTGTGTGTGTGTGCCAAGTCATTTGTCTTTCCTTCATTGACATTTGTTGGCCGTGTCCATTCATTTTATGTATACTAAATAAAAAGAAAACGAAACGAAACGAAACGAAACGAAATCAGCGGAGAAAGAAGAAAGAAGAGGAAAATAAAATAAAAAGGAAATTACGCAAATTAAATAAAGAGTGAAAACTTGGAATCTTTTTTTTTTTTTTTTCCCCCCACAGCTTTTCAACAAAAAATGGATAATACTGTCGATGAGATCACTAACGCTGTTCACTCATCTTTCGTAACGACCACAAACAAAAGAAAAACCTCTCTTCATTCAAACAACTTGACAACAATTAACAACAACATCCCGAAACTTTCAACACCACGTTGTTCATCACATTCAGTGTCAGTTAAGAAACGAAAGAACAGGTCTTCTTTCGTTGTCAATGCAGCTAATTCTCGTCTTCGTGCTGAATTTCCACATAATAATAATAATACTTCAACTACTTCTGCTTCACTTTCAACATTACCTTTACATAATACATCTTTAACGTGTATGCCTTCTACATCTGTCATGCATCAACATCATGGCCTTTATATGACTACTACTAATAACAACACTGATCATCTTACTACTACTACCACTACTACAAGCATGGATTATAATAATAATAATAATAATAATAATAATAATAATAATAATAATAATAATAATAATAATAATAATAATAATAAT
>JAULBU010070997.1:0-10516 GCA_032358235.1 Odonthalia washingtoniensis | reverse complement strand
TGTAGGGCCAAACGCCCCAAACCAGCCCGTTCTAATACAAAGTCTATCTTAAAATGTACTCCTTTTCCCAATTCTCCATATTTTGGAACTAAACAGTACTTTTCCTTTAAAAAAGGGAGAGTACAATATAGTCCCAAATTCTTAAGCTGCTACAAATGGGACATACCTGAAATTACAAATCACTGTTTGTGTTATGATTTTTGATTTTTTCGAACTCGACAGCACTCGCCATCGATGCCGTCATAATCAAAGTGCATGGTAGTTGTCGCTAAATATTCATATTCTCCTTCTCTCTCCGACTTATATCAGATGACAAGCTCTTCAAAAACACTACCAAATGAAACAAACACCTCACCTTCACCGATAAATCATGCAGTACGTGTATCATCTACTTCAACACCTTATGCTTCATATTCATCTGGTCAACTTCCGCCATATTAGGATGTGCGTATCCCTACTACAGCTTCTCCACGACTGGACTGTCCCCCCATCAATATTTTGAACTCCCGCATCATCATCATTACCTTCTGACGGCCCATCACTAAAATCATTGGCAAAAACTTCACAACAACCTCATGTGACATATGGATATGGTGGTCCCATGGAAAACCATCGAACAACACGCAACCATCTCACAGTCAAATTAGAAATGCTGGTGTGTCTTTATCACCTCGACCTGTTATTGGACGAAAAACTGAATCAAATTCACGTAATCAACAGAGTTGGAGTGGGTTTACGAAAGTCGAAGTTAATGTGTTATTAGATAACAAAAAGAAAATCGTACCTCTCTCAAGAAAATCGTACTTCTTTGCACTGAATAGTAGTAAATGGTTCATACAAACAATGACAACAGAACTGGTGAAAGTTTAAAGGGAGCGTTTTCGTTACACTGAACGAAAATTTCATCCGGTAACCTCCATATACCGGAAGATGTGAAGCGAGTAAAATATATACGTTATTTGATTATAGAAATATCTGACATGGGAGATGAGGCAAACCCTGAGGATATTATTGACAAATATTTGAGTTCATCATTAGAGACTGATTATGTAAATGATAATGATGATGATATTGATATTGTATCTGATGGAGACGGTGTGACGTCAAACTCTTCAATTGTACCACCATTCATTCCGTTCGCGAATCTGAACCAATATAAAAACTTGTTTTCTTCTAATGCACAGACTCAAAAAACCTCAGAAGCTAATAATGAAATATAGCCTAGAACTTTGGTCAACTCTAGTCAACGAAACGTTAACGGTGATGCAGATGAAAGAATGATGTATTTAATGAAAGTAATTATGTTAAAATACCAGCAACTTCAAGAGGAAGAAAGAATAGTGAGGGAGTAAGAAAGAAGAGTAAGGGAGGAAGAAAGAAGGGTAAGGGAGGAAGAAAGAAGGGTAATGGAGAAAGAAAGAAGAGTAAGGGAGGAAGAAAGAAAGATTTATGATAGAAGAAATCAGAGTTTCATGGAGATAATGAAGATGAAGGTGGGACAAAATGTCAAATAAAAATAATGCAACTTCGGATGATGATGATTTTTAATGATTTAAATTTGAAATGTTTCTCTAATAAATGATGAAGTTTCGATAGATAACTGTGATATAAAAACGGTCTGTATTTGATTCAAACCAACAAGTTTCGTTCCTACGATAAATAAAAGACAAGTCAACAAAATCTTAATTTTTCTTCCCCCTTTTCTTCGTAAAGAGACCTATCCTTCATCTGAAGAAAGAACCTTGAAACATACGAATGAATTCATATTATTGTAGAAGAGATGTAGTCTGTCTAATTCTATTTACTTCTTCAGAAACTTCTGCATTGGTTTCGTCTTGAGCTGACTTAATGAGAAAAGAATATAGGCCTTTATCAAAATTCGAATCAACCATAATTGTTCCACCTGTTCTATTGTCATAATTATTTAATCTGCTGTAAATACTACCCTATTCTTCAATCGTTGAGTCATGCATACAGACAGAGTAGTTGGTTACTGCTGCAATAATCATCCCCGAAGGAGCGAAAAACATCGCTCACATAATGGTCACTGTTACAGCCGTTATAAAACATATTTTGGATAATATAATCTCCTGATTGTTAAAGGTATGGCTTGAGACCGTCAGCTGCAGAATAAATATTGTCTAATGATGGATACTTATATGCTATAACTGAAATTTATTTCTCCATCTACCTTGTTGTTGGAATTCTAATTTCACTATTCTTGTCTCTTGAAAGACCTTTTGCAAGCAAGCGACGGGAGAAGCACATGAATAAATTACAAACACTACCTGTCCCACCAAATAACAATTGTTGAACATATTTTGATCCTCTAGTTCTGTTTCATGTGATCAGTAATCCCAAGACTTTAATGCATCTAAATTCTTTGGTCTTCCTCTTTGGATACTGCGTAGTTTAAGTATTTTCATATATCCGTTTTTTGAATACGGCGTATACTGGTCGTAAAGAGGTTTGAACTTAGTCGAAAGATAAAAAAGGGTTTGTGATCAACTCCTGTCACTATTATTAGCGATTGATCACACATAAAGTTAACAACCACAACAAAAGGTGACATTTAAGAGATGATTGAGGCTCGACGCATCTTACGATGCTGGCGACAATGCTTGAAGATTTTATCAAGACGACTATTCAAATGAACCGTGCTTATTCTTTCCGTTAATTTTAATAAAAGTAGTAGAAGTAATGTTGTTGTTGTAGTGAAAGGAGATGAGGATAGCCTCAGGTTGGCGATGATGATGACTGGATTAACTCCGGTTGAAGAATGTGGCGGCCATCAAGTTCATCGGAACGTGTGCTCAGATGAAATTTTATCAAAATACGTGAAATTGAACATTTTGTGTTTCATCTTTCCGGGGGCACATAAAGGAGTATTTTGCCATTTGTGCAAAATTACACAAATTGGCTGTAGCACAAATTTTGATTTCAGATATGTCCCAATATAGAAAGACAAAGTCCCAAAGGGATGTAAATAATGGAAGCTCTTCCACAATTTGCTACTGTACTATGCTTTACGTTTTAGAAAGAACATGTAGATTCGAGTACAGAAATACTTGGTGATTTCATATTGAATTTGGATACAAGCGTACGCTAAGCTCTTTGATTAAATTTAGTCCCCTTACCTTCCTGTAGTGCTCACGTTTCGCCTAAACACACCAGAGATAACTACTAATCCCTTATTGTTATGCCGTCATAGACGACCGGTACCACCACAAACTACCCATACCCCATGCCCCTCCTCCAGAACCCCCACTTCCACAACCACTGCCGCTTACAACGTCAGTGGCACTGACGACCCAATCTCTTCCCACGAATATCCCTCTTCTTCTCGCCAATCTCCTCTAACAATCTCCCGCCATCACCACCGCTAGAACAACCAATCAAAATCCGCTCCACCGCCGCCGCCACCTGAGCCGCAGCCACCGACAACGCGTTTCCCGCCGTTGTGGCGTCTGTCGACAGCAGTAGCGCCATACATCGTCTTTTCCGCCCCCGCCTCTCGCTCATAATTCTTTTCAGCACCGTCGTACCGATTTAGCTGCTGGACGCGGTTTCTGCATCCGATTCGTTAGCAGTGGCAGCCGCGGCAGATGGTGACGAATGGTTTCGACATTGTTGGGGCAGATGATCTCACTCAGTATGATGTGGCGATGACGGGGCGTGTGAGCGCCGGTATGCCGGATTAATCCTTCCATTTTACCACTACACCTGTCCAATAACCACTACCCCGCCCCACTTACCCCAACGCCTCCACACTTACTGCCACGCTTCCACAATCACAGCTATGAATTACCACACACCGCAAAGACTCCACTCTTTCTGAAAAGTCTCCCCAATCACCTTCACGCATATGAACTCACTCGTAGGCGTCTTCAATCACCACCACGCCTTCCCAACCAATGTTGTACCTCCCCATGTTACAAATTCTTCGCAAGAAAGAGCGTTTAATTGAAGAAGGGGGAATGGGAGGTGAGAATGGTGGAGATCGTTCTGTTGAGGTTGATGAAGAATAGTAACGTGCAGTGAATGACATTTGTAAGAAATGAGAGTCGCAGCAGCGTGGAAACGGCTTCGAAAGTGAGACGAAATCAATCGTGAGGAGTGTGACTGTTTAACTTCTTTGGAAAAGTAATTCATGATGCTGCAAACTACCCCAGTAGTTGGCATGGTAGAAAACTTGCGTCGGAATCTGGTTGTATTCACCCAAAACTTGGAGATGACATGACACCCCGGGGTATAGTATCATCGGAGACAGTGAGTTTGTGACCAAATTGCGTGTGGACTATGGTAAGATTTTGTGTACCCGCAAATGAAACGAAACGCATCATATTCCTGCCTGAGCGGCGCTGGTAGCGGTGGACATGGTATTGCAGCGAGTAGTTTAGAGAGAAAGAAAAAGCGCGGAACGGGGATTAAGAGGATTCAAAGGCCTAATTGGTCGCATACATCTCCCTCTTAGTTCCGAAAGTGTGAAAAGAAGGAAATTTCAGTCGAATACCCGAGCAAAGAGAGGGCGCGCGAAGCGCTCCGGTGGGACGTTCACCGCACTGCAGTTAGCCTACGAGAGCGGATGTTTTTTGCAATGGAAACGCTCGGCTTTACTAAGCTGGTATCTGGAATCAGTCCGCTCATTACCTTTCACTCTTTTTGCATGGAGCTTAGAGACGACAGAATGATCGACTTGAGCCACTCAATGGAGGCGTTGGTATGCGCAATTCCCCCTCGTACTTCGTTTTCACCACATCTCTTAAATATTTACTTGAGCTGACCTCGGTTGGCTTCTGGCTACTTCGCAACACATACGCCAGTCTCGAAACGCTCTCTGCCATCTACTCTACGTATTGAGCCATCTCGTCTCCTCCGTTAATGTTCACCCCAGCTGCACCAGCCTTGCGCCTTCCCTTTCGTCCGCCAAGAATATTTTCCGTCACATAGGTCGCCACCATATTCCTGACTACTGCGTCTGTAAGTTGTGTTTCCGAAAATGAGGGAAATGTTTTGGTGGTCAAAAATTTTAATTTATTTTTTGATTTCTAAAATTCATTTCCAATCCTTTTTCGTACTGTATCAAATAAATGTAAGCCTTCCCAATTTTAAAATTTTACTGGTCTACACCAATGTGTGGAAATTTTGATAAAAGAAAATATTTCCGGAACGGTCAAAATTATTGAAATTGCATCCTCGAAACTTTTTCACATTCCCTAAGTATTCTGACACCAATTATGATTATGAAAGAAGTTTGATGATTGTCAAAACAATTTTGGCGACCATCAAAATTGTATCGATAATCCAAATTTATACAAATTAGAAACCAGTCCGCATCATTTTATTAAACGCAGTCAATTTAATAAACATCAGACGTTGATAGATTATGCCTTCCGTACGATTTAAATGTACCCGTATGCGTTGGTTGTCGTCGCACATATCAAGCATATCGTCCTCAACGCCACATCGTGCTAATCATCGCATCTAAAGATGAATAGATATCTTTTTTTCACTTACCTCAACGTCGTTTGATTTGGTGCACAATACGTACTCCCACGTCCACTCGAACATCTTCGCCGATCTGTCGGTCATCCTGTCATTTTTAGGAGTTCATTCATGCTCGTCCGAGAGTGTATGATGCACCATCGCTTCTAAATCTACGCATATATGCTTTGTCGTCATTCTTCACGTGTACGTCTCCGTTTAGTTATTTGATTTTTAACGTCCCTCAATCCTTCCCTCAGCCTTATCGGTTCCTGATATCGCAAATAGTTCAACACTCCCTCATGTCGCATGTAACTCGTCTCCATGTCGTAATTTTCAAACTAGTTCCATGTGTCTGCGTTGTGTTCCTTGGAATCATGCTCCGGAAAAACCAGCTTTCCACTGGTATTAATTTTGGTAAGAGTCTAGGTCATCTTCAGGTTTCATTTTTTCAAAGCATCTACGATGATTGCTCTACTTTATAACAACCACCTTATCACTTCTGTCTCTGTTGCCTCGAACTGTCTCGTATAAACTATACCGTCTGGCGTAGTCTATATTCCCTCCCATTATTCAATGTCGTGATGGTGTCAAGGGGGCCTTTTCTGTCGACATGCAGTGCATGACGTACATTTCTTCTGATTATCAGCTCACACATGAATTTCTTGGTATCAAAACCACGATCGTCACCCTCAGCACAGGCCAAACTCTTTGTTCCATACGAAGAGTGCAAAATGCGCCTTTCTGTCTGGCTGAACCATTCGATCAGGTGAGATATACTGCCCTCCTGTGACGGCACTTTTAATCATATTATAGAGTAATTAATTGCCTCGCTGGCAAACGCGACTAGAAATATCCCGACGGGTCCCACTATACCTACGTATCTATTTTTGGCTATTGGAGGGGTCGTGTAGTCATTGATTGCCTCGCTGGAAAACACATAACATCCTGATATGTACCTATCTAGATATTTCATTCGTACCTTTTTCCGGCGATGTGCACACGTCTCCAAATGAATGGCTCACAATGCATCACATCCTGGCTGACCCGGATCGTGACGCCTACTTAACGGCGTCGAACGCGAGTCGGACAGGAAAAGAAAAAAACCAACAAACCTATTGTTCAACCTCAAAAAAATCCTTCTTTTTCTCCTGCTCCCATTGTGGTTGCCTTTAGACCAGTTTTCCTCACATTTTCTCCCTCCTCCCCAATCGCGCCAAAAAGACTCCATAAAATATGGTGACGCTCTTTTGTTCGTATTCTAAGCCCTGCTGCAATATTGAACGATGCATCCGAGAATTTGTACACATCCACCTTATCATAGGTGGAAACCTTCCTGTATCGTAGTGTGTGAAGCAGAGTATTTCGCTGGCGGAGGAGCTTGTTTTCTTCGGTTAGATGCGTTAATAGTAGTCTCTTTGTCCTTTGATGTAAGTATGGTACGTCAATCGCAACTTCCCTCGCCTTTCCACTCTTCTGCTCTTTTCAACTTTTTTCTCATTATTACATGAAACATTCAGATTTAGAAAGTTACTAATTAATGTTGTCATCACTAAATCAAAAGGTCAACAAATTCGTATAGTTACGAATTCGCGCTCGTCCGAATGTAATATCGTCCGCTGTAGTCAGTAACCTTGTTTCTCCTACTTTCCCTTTGCTCATTAACCTCGCTCCATTCTCTCTTTGCTCGCTTTGTCTCGACTGCCCATCGCTTGCTGATCGACCTTCTACCCTTCACCTCGTCACATGAATACCCTCTGGCCTACAGTAGGCTGATTATATCGGGCGATTAATCTCGGTAACTTGAAAATTTGCTGTACAGTGTTACTTTTCTGCCCGACACACGTCTCACTCTCTTACCTCGACACCTCATATACAGTAGTCTTAAAAAATCAGTACTGCACAATCCACGAGGATGCTTTTACAACGTCGGGCTACAGTTCAGTTCAGTTCAGTTCAGTTTACCTGTATACTTCGACAGTTTCCACCATATTTGCCTGGATCCGTCGATCTTTCTCATTCTGCATTGACGACTTTTAAAGAACAAGTATGTCGATAACTAGAGGTAACATACTAAACGCCAGTTCAGTTGACATGCATTAAGTAAGTAGTACTATCGAATATTTCAAAAGGAAAAGAAAGACTCTGCAAATACACTTACATATCAAAATGATAGTGAGACGGACGAAAGTGACTTACAATCCGTATCAAAAGAATTAAATGGAGAGAATAAATTCAACAAATACGAAGAGAACAATCTGCCCAGAGATTAGCATCGTAGACTGGGACACATATCAGCAAATGGCATAAAGCATCTTGTTCGTATAGGAAGTATTACTATAAGCAAAAAGGATCTAAAAGGCCTACTGAACTTCGTCATATGCGCACTCTGCCAAACAACTTGCACCGAACTATATCAATAGACCCAAAAGTACAAAGATCAGAACGAGCGCATACGGAGAGTTAGTTTATTCCGACACATACGGTCCGTTCTCAATATTGGATGTGACCGGTGATTTGTATTTTCAAACCTATACCAATTATTTTTCTCGATTTACTGTGACATTCCTCATGCAGGCAAAGTCACAAACAATGAAGAATTAGAACGGTATAACACATTCACGGACACCAGTGGAACTAGGATACAAGTTCTGTGAACTGACCAGGGAACGAAATATTTTTCAAGTGAGATTAAAGACTACTTAAAATTAATTGAATCATACACACACCGACTGGATGCACGGCTCATGCACAAATACACGTAGCCGAGCAAATGAACAGGATTTTAGTAGAGATATCCAGATCAATGTTAATCTACAGCTGATTGGTAATGAAATGGTGAAGATACGCTATTCTATATGCGACTACAATCAGAAACAGGTGCATCACAAGCACATTTCACAACAAGGAGACGCCGCATGGGCGGCTTTTAATAATGTAGCAGACTTGAAAGTCTTTAAACCATTCGACTGTACCCCATTAATTTATATTCCATTACAGAATAGAATTAAACTTGATGTCACGGCGGTGAAAGGAGTTTTTGTGGGCATGAATGAGGGTCTATTATTCTATAAACTCTACTGTGATGCCACAAATATCACAGTTCACGTACGTGGTGTGACATTGAATGCATTAATTCCATCAAGGAAACTGACAAGAGACTTTTCGTCAATGACGTGAACAACAGCACTCAACATATTGGAACACCTCAACACCCCATCAGCAAGGTTTCGCACCATCAACGAAACCAAAGTCTTTCGTTAATAAAACGAAACCTCAAAAGGCACCGAAAGTAATGAGGCAGATCCCAAAGTCGAAGTCAAAGGAAACAATAGCGAAGCTCGTTTCGGTTTCAATTGTTCAACCTAGAACAGGGGGTAACGGAATTCAGAAATAAGTGACCCTCAAAACACGAATGTAATTACTGCTGAATGTCAATTGATCCATCTGTTACCGATGAGACATTTGAAACCAAACCATGCCAAGTTGTAGCAGGTCAAAAGTTAACAAGCCAAGCACTGTTTGATGCGAATACTATGAAACAATCTAGTGACGATATGATAGTAAGTCAGGCAAGTACGTCAATAGTTCCTACAACAGATGGAGTTGAATTTGTGAAGAAAGGACGCGGACTACCACCGGGATCCAAAAATACAAAAAACGTTGGTGACAACGGGGGTACAGTTCATATGATCAAAATGTGCGGCACTAGTGATAGCAGCATAACCCTTGATCAGGAGGTCGATCAATCGGATATCACCAACCTCAATAAAGACCTGAACAAAAACAAATTTCAAGATAAAGAAATCCGCAACATGAAATTAAAAGAAGCAACAATGTGCACCAGTTCACTGGCTAATGGAATTCCAATCCCTGAATTTTCAGGGAGGTAATGTCCATAAACATGCCAGTAAATGGAAAGATGCATGTAACGAAGAAATAGATTCGATGAAATGATTATAAGTACATAAATTCATAAACGCCAGAAGGGCGAAAACACATTGCAACCTGATAGATATTCAGAGTAAATGGGAACAAAATAGGGGAATTGATAAAGTATAAAGCAAGCCGGGTAGTAAAGTGATACATGCAATCAAACGGAGTTGATATGATATCACTTATGCACCTGTATCCAACTTATCCACCCTGAAGATACTGCTGTCAGTTGCGATGAAACCAAAGTTGAAGATAAACCATAGGATGTTGGTACGGCATTTCGGAATAGAGTACTTGATGATTCTGTGTATGTTCTACCGCCGCCGGATTTCGAGCACCTGGTTCATTGCAGAAGGACTTTAATGCTCATACACGCGCTTTATGGACTGAAACAGGATTTAAAATGTGGAACCAGCATTTAGAAAAGTTTTGACAACGAAGTCAGGAATGACTCTCAGCAATGCGGAAAAGTGTCTTTATACGAGATGTGAGGATGGATAATTGGATTTGGTTTCATTATTATATGTTGACGATATTCTTTAAATGGTATCAGGTACGCGGAATCTTTCAAAGCTAAAAACGGTCTTGAAGGAAAGATTCAAAATGACATCTATGGGAATTGTCAAGTGGTTTCTAGGCATGAATGTAGTTTATCAGAAGGAAGGCCTCTACATAACGAAAACAAGTTACAGTCAAAACAATAAAAAAAGTTTCAACATGAATTATTCGAAGCCCACATCTATACCTATGTCTAAAAAACGGATTTCAAGCAGCTATATTACTGGATGAAACTGACTCGAATAGCAGCAGCCCATATCGATAGCTCATTGGATTCTGTTACATCTAAGCGTGTATACGCGCCCGGATATAGCGATTTCAGTATCGGATATTTATGACCCACTTGAATCGCTCTGCCACGTACAAAAGGGAATAGTGAGATACTTGAAAAGAAATAGAGCGTTTGGATTGTTCTACCACATAGATGAAATGACTTTCATGTCTACGGGGATGCGTTTTGGGCAGAATACATTGAAACAAGGAATTTTATCACGCACGGAAATTTTGGCTTATGTTGGAGTGCATTTGGTTGATTGGA
>JAULBU010070986.1:0-10516 GCA_032358235.1 Odonthalia washingtoniensis | reverse complement strand
TCCGCGACGCTAGTGATACGACCGTTAACACATGGTTGTAAGTTTGTCTCAACTAACCAAAGCTCACTGCTGCACCAATCCCGTACAACGTTCTACGCAGGTAGACGAACGGATGCTATCGATAGGTATTTTATTTGTACCCAACCAGAAACTGATAGAGCAGTACACATTTTTATACGATAACCGATATAGGAAGGATACCTGACGAAAACTGAGCCTACACACATACAAAGAGGTAGTAGCGCAGCTAAGGAAAGAAGACCACGGGGACACTTTGGTTTATCCAAAGTTACAGTCCCAACGAACTAATAACATAGCACCGACACCTCCAACCAGGAAACTGTGACCAATAAAATAGAGTGGAGGAAAGTATATAACCAGTACGGAAAGTAGAACGTTGGCACAAAAGAGAGGAGACTATTAAGTAGCCCTCAACAGTTATAACTGCCATACTACTAAACAACAAGTATGATTCTACAAAACAAAGTTGCTAATCAAAGAAACACAGAAAACTCCCGGCGTCAGTCTGCTCGAATGGAAGGAAACCATGCCCAAGAAACCCCAAAAGTATCACAAAGATTGGCACCTAAACCACAGCTGAAACGTCGAGGAAGCCAATCAGCAACAGCAGGACTAACAGATCCGCCAATCCAAAAGAAACCAACAAGGGTACACTTAAACATGGAAAACTTACCAGCAGAAGACAACCAGGTAGAAGATCGAGAACAAAACGACGGCTATTTATCTCATGAGACCGATGATCCGGAACCACCGATGCCAGAAGGCACAGAAGGCCGAAAGGCAACATATACAAAATCCATCCATGCGTACACGCGTGAGATGCTTTCTGCACACAAATAGACTTACCTTTATGAGGAACGCCTTTGGTTGTACTTTAAGACGACATTCAGACCGGTTGCAATCGACACATGGTCTCGACCTGTGTTGACAATTTCGGCCAACTTTTTGATGACAAGGGAAATCCATATCGATGATACTGGTAGTGAGTCTAGGGAAAATGCATTAATCGAATTATTATACAGACAAAACCACATACCCGTGAAAATATCGCACAGGATCACCGCAAAAGTAAGAGAAGACATGAGGAACGACAAGTATAATCAAGAATCTGTAAACAACGACCCAGGAAAGAACAAAAATACCATTGGATGAACATAATATCAATGAAGTAGTAGAAATAGAATCAGAGAAGAATCATACACCCACCATGAGCCCGACAGGGGATCCAGATGATAGCGATGCCTAAAGTAGTGACGAAGATGACGCTTATACACCGAAACCCATCAGAAGGAAGGACTATAACTGAAAAGTAGAACCGAATCCACATCATTACAATTTAACGGCAAGTGAAGGAAGCCAATCATACGACAAGCAAGCATTGGTAATTAATGGGTTAGTTAGATCCTTGGAGAAGGAAGACAAATTCTGAGGAGCGTACGATCAATATTTGGAGAGAAATATACGTAGATTCAAAACGTTAATAAAGATAGGTAAAGTACCAGAACACGAAAAACTACAAGCGTTGCCGATCATGGTGAAGGGTGGCGCGTTGGACATATTCAATAACTGCCAAGAGAATTGTTCTACGTTCGATGACGTAATCCAATTCCTAAGTAGATCGTACCAAAGCACGGAACAAACGGAGAGGATCCTAGCTCAATGGCAAAACATTCGCCTTTCAAGCAAGATAGCCAAACTCCCAGACGATTCGGAAGTTGCTGTCTTCCGTTCATTCGTGGAAAAACTTGTTACATTACAGAATCAGCTGGATCAAAAGGACCAGGAGTATGGGTACCTAATTGACCAACTGTCAACAGCGGTGGATATACCTGAGATTCAGGCTACGTTGAAGGATAGGATTCCAAGAAAGACACAACACATCATCCATCGCATTTCAAATAGGTTAAGCGACCAACCTAGAACTGCGAGTACAATAAATATAGTAATGAATGTTGAAGAGCAATATAATCAAGGAGAGGCCATGTACGCACTTAGGAAAAGCTTTGGTGGAGATGGTCATCGAGATATAAAGCCCTATCGTAGACCATATCAACCTGGAAAGGGGAAGAATAATAAAAAAAAGTCAGGCAGTTGCGGTCATCATGGTTCCGTTGTGTTAAAAGGTGCTTTGTCTGTAAAAAGAAACATATGGCGAGAGACTGTCACACAAGGGAAGAAAAGTCGTCAGCAAAAATGAGGTTGAAAGAAAATTATCCGACAACGCTCATCACAATAAACTACCTTGATGCGATATACCATAGTAGATATGATGACGATGACGATTCTGAGCTTGAGGACGATGGTGAGGTGCAGTGGGTGGAAGATGATAGAGGAGAAAGCGACATGGCATTCTGGACGGCAGCATAAGATGAGGAGTTTGAATCACGGCTATCCGAAACAGCATTCCTACATTGCTACATCGTCAGACAACCTAAATTCCAGAATCGACATACCACAGCTCCACAAATAAAGCATTTAGAAATTGTCAGTTCAAAAGCAAAAGAGAACGATCAAAATTTGGGACATAATAAGCAAAATAAGACAAGTCAAAAATCATATAATATTGACAGTGACGAAGTTGTGGCCCACAAGTGATACAAACATCATAACAATGAAGACGATATCGATTGCAAAGTTATAATACTTGAAAGTTGTGCTAATAGGATATCAGTAATATCAGGTCAACAATACACGGCATAGTGCGCAACATTTGACCTGAAATGTATAATAAAACAGCGACGTGAAATCCACGTTCGTGGCATAGGTGGAACTATCAAAACAACAGGAGAAGCACGAATACAGATACCATCTCGAGGCCCATGTAATGTTGTAGATGTTAACTTCGTAATCCCTCCCGCTCAGGTTTCAGCACTCTTAAGCATGAAATACATGCTATAAAATGAGTTAGATCTGAGTATACAAGGTCAATTCATCTCTTACAAGCAACGATTCCACAAGAGTCACTTGGAGAATTACTTTCTAATTTACAAATGGTCACCTTCCGACCAGCTGTATGTCTTCTACACCATCAACGAACTGAGGCGCATCCACTCCACTTTTGCACACCCATCAATCAAAGTGACACGAAACCTTCTCAAATGCGACAGCAAAAATAGCACGGACTACAAAACAACTAAAGAAATCAAGATGATCACCGAGGATAGTAAAACATGCGCACGAAGAAGCGCTGCCCCACGTAGATTTAAAGTCACAATTGGAACAGCCAACCTGAGATTCGTTTGTGAAGTTCAGATAGATACTATGTGGATCAAAGGAAATCCAGTTGTCCACATGGTTGATAAGGCCATCAACTTTACGGCGGTGCATTTTGTAAAATTTCAAACATCGTCGGAAACATGGATATGAACCAGAAGAATGTGGATGCATCTGTATTTTGGACCTCCTGAATATCTCGAAATTGACTACGAAAGTGACTATACTTCAAGAGAATTTAGAAACGCAGAAACATCGGATGAAAATAATATAAAGGAAGCCCAACTGAAGCTCCTGGTGCAATTGGAATAATGGAGAGGTACCACGCACCTTTACATTGGGCATACATGGCGATAAGGGACAACCTGGATAAAACAACCACTGATACTGACTGCCTTCTAATGGCCACAATCAAAGTAAACAGTATCACAGAACCAGAAGGTATATACGCTATGATATTGGTATATCGGACCCTCCTAGACCTGCCAAAGATACTCAGGCCGACACCCAATTGGAAATGGCAAAAAAATAGACAAGACAATGACGGAGGTATCAGAAGAACAGGCAAAAATAAGAACAAACTTTGGTTTGAATCATACAGTCGGACCAGGCGCCGTTGACCAATATGAGGAACTACGGAAATTACCGACAGGAGCCCCATTGTGGGTATTCAGAACTGCCAAAAATATGTGGGAAGGACCTCATCGATTCATCTCGACAGATGGAGAGACTACAGTAGTACAAACACCAAGATCTCGCCGCCTCTTCCGCTCAACCTTCGTGAAGCCATATATAAAATCCCAACTGCACAAAGCAGACAAAGAATACAAGGTAGATTTTGTCAGTGAAACCATGGTAACGACACAGCCATCTGGACAGAACTTTGGTGTAGCAAGGGTGGAGGAACTACAAAGATTAAAATACAAAGGTACGTCTACTCCAACAAAGAGACACAACATTACACAAGTAACACGAGGATTCGGATCGGGATTCATCGATGAACTCAAGCGTGCAGATAATGGTACTCGAATAAAAAGCCCCCCCGTAGCCCAAAATTATAACTACAACGCCGCAACAAATATTTCAATCAAAGCTCCAACAGTTCATCGCTTCTCATAACGCATACTTCTGGTACTAGTGGCATCAACAAATAATACAAAACTGTTCACGAGACGTAACACAGGCATATGTACAAAGTGCAACCCGTTTAGAACGAGCTGTATATTTTTAACCACCGAAAGAACTGGGGCTGGAATCCAATATCATTCTCCGGATATGAAAGCCCCTTTCTGGAATTCCGAAAAGTGGGTTGCACTGGTACTTAACATACCTAGAGCATCAATTGGACGAGCTCAACATGTTACGCATACGAACGGATCCATTCATATTTTTAAGAAAGAAAGAGGATGGCACTTTAGACAGCATGGTGGCACTGCAAGTTGATGAAACCGTAGCATTTGGATCGACCGAATTTCTAAAAGAGGAATAGGAAGCTTCTATAAAATTCAAAAGTATGGAAAAATCCTTCCTCAGTGATCGACAACTCACATTTCATGGTATAACGTTGAAAGAGGGAGAACATGGAGTCAGAAACATGACCGAAGAAGACAAGATAATAATACTTAAGCACTCGCAGACACAAGCTGAGTTCACCAGTGTCAGAGAATTAGCGCAATGCGTAGGTGTTTGCTCACGACCCGATGTGTTCTTTGCTGTCCAACTACTGGCTCGAGGATGCGAACTAATGACGGCCGATGAAATGAAATCATTATCAAAAGCCATTCAAAGGCTTGTGGATACTAAAACACTCGGTTTAAAATTCCTCCCATTGGATATGAAGATGATGAAATTAGTGGTAATAAGCGACGCCGCATTCGGTAATGCGCGCGATTGTCGCAGCCCACTGGGATACCAAATACTACTCGCAGATTACCACGGCGCAGCAAACATATTACAATACGCGAGCAACCGTTGTAAACGAGTCACACAGTCTGTACTAGCAGCGGAGGCACACGCCTTGGTTCTCGTATTTGACTTTGATTGTGTAATAAAAGACATGGGCCATGACCTACTGGGGAGGAAACTCGAAATTGACGCATATATAGACTCGGAAACACTTTTCAATGTGGTAAAAAAGTACAGTGGTACATGTGAAAAGAGATTACAAATTGACATTCATGCTCGAAGAGAAAGATATGAAAGGGAGAACTGTCTAGATTGACCTGGATATCTGGACGAGTAAATCAAGCCGATGGTTTGACTGAACCTACCCTTAAAAATACGAACCCCTTATGGAAACTGATGTTAAATTTTACTTTACTTTAGACATTTAATCTATTCGATGTGAAATGTTTTCGATAAAACAAACCAGAAAGGTTGGAGTGTTGGTCCCAAAAATGCAATGTGCGTGTCAAAGAAAGGAATGATAATAATGATAATATTATAGGCTGATAACCTAAGCAAGACAATTAATGTGATAATACAATTATCAAGCATAAATTAAGCCATACAATACATAAATCCAGTTCCCATGTCACATGATACAGTCATCATCACGAACAACTGTAACTTCTAATAAAGATGATAATTAGAATCATTAAGAGGATTCATCACAAACACGTGTAACTTCTAGAAATTTAAACAATTAGAACAATGAATAGAATATATCATTTAGCTTGCATATGAAACTAGTGAATAAAACAGTGTTGAACCACCGTCGCCACTTAAGTTAGAATTATGCACTTTTACAACCAAAGCTTTGGCAGACAAGAGAGAATTAACAATGGACAAATTTTATCACCGAATCATAACCCCACTAAGAACGCGCTGCATCCCGAGAAGGAACAGACTCAGACAAAGATGTCAACAAGTCCACGGTAGGAAAAATCCTAGCTGTGTAACAGATAACCCGGTGTCAGCGTACTCCGCGACGCTAGTGATACGACCGCAAACCCAGGTGTTGTAAGTTTGGCTTAACTAACCAAAGCTCACTGCTGCATCAATCCCGTACAACGTTCTACGCAGGTAGACTAACGGACGCTAGCGATAGGTATTGTATTGATACCCAACCAGAAACTGATAGAGCAGTACCCGTTTATAAACGATAACGAATATAAGAAAGATACTTGACGAAACCTGAGCCCACACACACACAAAGAGGTAGTAGCGCGGCTAAGGAAAGAAGACCACTAGGACACTAAGGGGTTACTAAACGTTACAGTTACAGTCCCAACGAACTAATAACATAGCACCGACAATTCCAATCGGGAAACTGCGCCTAATCAAATAGAGTGGTGGAAAGCATATAACGAGTACGTAGAGGAGAACGTTGGCACAAAAAAAGGAGACGATCAAGTAGCCCTCAACAAGTATTGCAAATTCTCTCCGTTATTATGATTGATTCTTGTGCCAGCAGGAGTTGACGGACACCAAAAGAGGTTTATTTTAAACAACATCCTGGACCGACCCTCGAAAACTTTGTATTCAAATAACGTTCAGAAAGATATGGACTATGCGAAAATTCCTTCCATCTCGATCGCCCAGTATGACTCTGACGATCGCCCGGCAGAAACGAAATCTCGTCTGGAATATTTCTCGCTAACATTATCCATGCCCCAGCACGAGAATACTGACAATGTTACTTGGATTCCCAAAACTTGCGCCTATATTGACGGCTTCAGCCGTCAGTGCATTCCTATGTTTCAAAATGAAACATAGAATCTAAAAAGCGTAATCAATTACTTCGCCTCCTTCTAATGGGCGACGATACCACCGTTATCTTTTCCGCGTCCTTGGCGCGAACCAACGGGATTTTTGAAGATATAAAATATCCATCGTTCCAAACGGCGTTGGCACATTCAATAAGCCTCTCTAAATAAAAATAATAACTCACCGATAGCACCTCAAAAGCAATAACCCTCTACTAGCAATACGGATTGAACGACAAGAGTACATTCAACAAAATAATGGAATACTTCTTAACAACACCTGTCAACGAAACAATTCCTCGTCCGACATTATCAACCTATATCCCAAAAATGTACAACAATCAACATCGTTGTCAATACACTGTCAGTATAACTACCACACGAATTCCATATCACACTGCTTTCGAAGCGGTTTTTAGACTGGACACCAATATGAGTTCCCACCTGGAGCTTCGAAGGTTTAGATATATGTCTTCATTCTAGCCGAAACGATTATTGGACGCGATGAAGACTACATGGAACAGCTTGTTCATGATAAATCTCGAAATGATGATGAAAATAATTCTAATTAATGAGAGATTTTTCTGACACAGCTATTAAACATCAAACTATCCGTACATCAAGACATCAAGATAACGAAACAAATACTGCTCTAGATTGTAACATCCGTGTAAAACTTTCAAATTCATTATTTTCAGCCTCAACTTCCTCAGCATTGATATAGTCTTCGGATTGTGAACAAACTGCAACATTGAACAAAAATTACCTAGTACAACTATGCATCTATAAATGATTATAAAATGTTGGTATTTTAATGATCCTACCCTCACCTTTCAAAAAGGTCACGACGAATGTTTGTGTCTATTCAGGCACGCTAAGGAGCATGATCGGAAATTTAACACTGAATAATAGAAACAACCATTTTCCAATTGGAAGATCCGCTCTGATTCCATCCATATATAGTCGTTCCACTTTAGTGACAAGACATACAAGTCATTGGGAATTGTACATTTTATTTTTTAAACTCTACAACCAATTGATTATATCAAAACGTACTTCTACATGGTTGATGTACACGTCCTACCATTGGTAGCATTTAATATACTAGATCATAAATCTCTGATTATTGACAAAGTTACAATAAACTTACACATTGTCGACAATTCAAGCACACGGGCAAACTTCAATAAGTAGATGGTTCTCACGACTTTAACGAAGTTCAATTCCGCAACTTTCCATCTTGATACATCCCCCTGGCGAGATATGAACCAATTTTTCATCAGGATAACTAAATAGGTTGCAGCGACAATTCTTTCACCTGGAACCAACAAATATGTTCAATCAATTACAATGAAGCTATCCAACTGAAGGAGAATCCGAAACTCTAAATATCCTCAATGAAATTTCATGGCGAAGTGCCCTTGCAAACTGATCACATCTGCTCCGCTGTGTTTCATATTCTCTTTTCTATATCGCTTTGCTAGAGTTACTGAGCGGATATTTTTGGCGGTCTTATTCATTAAGATAAAAAATGTAACATTCCATCATATCCCCAATAACTGGTTTTAGTGTTCCATATATCGAACACAATATTGGTGGGTCCACTAGTTCGTCAAAAATTGTTTTTTATTTTACCTGGAAATACTTCTAAAGTAATAGTTGCACTACATGTTTTCCAAGTAAAAGTTTCATAGGACATGTGTGTACGACATGACAAGGATAGGAAAGCAAGGAAATTTGCATAAATCAGAGGTGGTCAAAACGAGTTAGAAAACATATATGGACCGCAACTGTAAATTTTTTATTTATTTTTGTATTGAAAATATGGTCCAAAACATTCAGATAATAATTCAGCGAAGGTGAGCTCTGCGTAATACCAGGAGACAATTTACCTATTCGTCATCACTGTCGGTGTCATTTGATGGAGGATCACCGTGTACTTCCATATATCCTTCACCTTCATATTCATCATCATTACTTGATCGAGGGAGAACTGGAGTTTGGCGAAGTATCAATTCGTGATTGGTATGCCATAAGGCCCAGAAACTCTTCCGAAACCCAGCATAAGTCCGCACACACAAATTTGTGGAACATAGATTACAGCAAAATGTAGTACGGTTTGCACGCCACTGAGTTACTCGATCAACTTCTTTTTTGTCGCTTCGTGGAGCAAAGTAGGCATATCTACACTGTACTGGCGTATGTACATGAACGAAAATACGCAGCAAAAGACCATCTGAACTGTTGAAAAAAGTCAGGCGATTTGTATTTCGTTTCTTTGCTAATTGTACGACTCTGTCTCTTTCATCATTACCAACCTAAACAACATCAGGTGTTTCTTCTGATGTTGACAAAGTCTGCGCATATGATAAAAGCTCCTGTGATGCGTCGAACATATAGTCGGCGGTAGATTGAACTTTGTTGAGCCCGTTGCGGAACTTATTGAGCACTTTGAAGTTGTCAGGAGAACTTGGAAGATCCCGACTACTGAACATTATCCATGAAATAAAAGCATTCACGTACACTATTTGCATAATCTTGGAAACTAATTCCTGTTCGCACCGAAAATGAGATGTTGAGCTACGTAATATTGCCCGTTGTTGGGTGTCGCCGTAAACCCCGGCCTTTTTTGGAATAAAATGATTTGGTTGCAAGCTTTAACAGCTTCAATGGAATAAATGGACCATTTTATTTAACATGTCCATTTATAATAGAACAGAATCGATGCCGATATTTAATCATTCCCACGGGATCAGGTGACACAAATTGGGGTATTACTTCATTCTCTTCGTATGCTCACGTCAAAATTGAATCAGCAGCTGAAGTTATTTCATATAATCTAACATTCAGGATATGTTTGGAGCATCGTGCAACAACAGTATAGATTACACCCGTTTCTGAAGCTAATAAAAAAACGGTGTACTTCATTCGGAGAAAAGCAAGCTGTGCAAATACTTCGTAGATATATTCTTTTGTAATATAGTTCCTTGAATCCTAATCACCTAGCTCACAATAAATATCTGCTCCGGAAGCAAGATGTAGTACACTTCAAATTTTGGTAGGATCTACTTTTGTCTTAATTTATACTTAGGATAACCAATACTTTTCGCGATCCATTTCAAAGTCAGCATCACCATCAAGAATCAAATTATGATCTTTCCCGGACAAAATGACGGCAATTCCATCAGTTGAGCATGCAATATATGGATAGTCGTTGTTTTCCAACATGCCAATTTCGAAAACAGCTGGAATAAAATCAAGCATACGGAGAGATTTCATCACAGAATTTTCATTCGAGCTCCCTTTCATCATTGATTCAGTCGATACCTTGTTTTGAATCCAGTTACGTGCAAAAATAGAAAATAAATCTGATGAAGTTCTCAGGTTCAAAGTATCATCTTCAATACCATCCATGCCGCATGAAACCTTAACAAAGTTACTTGAAGTAAGAATAATTCCAGTATTAGTCCCAGTTATTCTCAATTGCCTTAAAACGAACCAATTCGCACAGCGTTATCTTTCCGTTAGGAACAAATATCTATTCTTAGTCATCTTTATAGACTCATTATGAGCCC
>JAULBU010070975.1:0-10517 GCA_032358235.1 Odonthalia washingtoniensis | reverse complement strand
GACAGATATGTCATGAAACAAGTTTTGATTTCTTCAGAACTACCGAGATGAACGTTATAAAATGGTTCATACGTAAAAATTGAGAACACACCTGGAAGAAGTAGGTGCGGATTTCTTTTCTCCAGCTTCTCCAGAAATGGGACCTATTGTGCCACATAAATGTCCTGCAGAATGTTTTGTGCTTCCATTTGTAAACAATTGTTCTCTGCTGTTGACGAAGCTGTATTTGCTGATTTCAACAAAGTGGTAACGGTATCCCTTTTTTTGTGCATAGTGAACGGTTCTGGAAGGCGATAATGCAGATATTGGACATGTCTTGAAATCGTTTGAAGTTCCCAAGCATCTCACGTATGGACGTGTGGAGGTAAATGTTTGTAGAAATGCATACATGTATTTGATTTCTGGTATGCCACAGCAGTATGACACTATGACAGAGAATAAATTCTATTTCATCTTGTTGCTTATACATTCCGTAAAACCTTCCATGGAATTTTCAATTAAAGGCGCAAGAACAGTAGTCATTTTGTCATGCAACGAAACCATTGTATCATCTCGACCCCGCACTGACGAGGTCAGTGGGACGTGATCGTCAATCGCAATAATGTCATCAATGTCTGTGTCACTATTGCTGCAGTAGTTCTCTATGACTTTCTATGACTGTGATCCTTGTAATTGTACAGGAAGAAAGCCAACTAAATTATAACCATGGTCTATAAGAAATCGTCTGAATTGTACGGACATATTCAAAAATGTGACATGTATGGGATAACCAACTAATGACTGCGACTTCATATTTGTTGCTGTCTTATCGGTATATGTCTGTAACATTCAAACAAAGGACTTCGGCGACTTTTTTTCTACTTTGATTCCACTCAATTGGAGACTTTTCATTTGTCATTACATGCTTTCTTATGGACATGTACAACTGTGCAAAGAATTCAGAGTGCAAAGGATGTGAGATATAATCAAGGTCAACTTCATTGAAACAAGGTCTAAATTTCACATCTGTGGCACTAGCGACATTCATTTGTGTAAGTAACACATGAATGGCGCCTTTTTGTATAGGAAATATTTTCTATTGTTGTCTGACGCAGTGTAGTATGCTACCTTCATGTTTTCAAATCCTTCATCGATTGAACTGCGATCTACTGTTTTGTCCACAATTGACAAGCATTTATTCCAATCAGTAATGTCGTTACGAACAACATCTACACTAAACGTATCTGATCGAAGCATCGAATTACCTTAATTACGGCATCAATTCCAATTTCTTCGGATGACGTTACCAAATGATTCTCTGTAACGTTTACATCAGTGGCCTGTTCCGAAGGTTCGAAGAGACGTTGATCATCATGAAGCGCACAGTCCGGCTCATTTCTGTACACTATATCTACTTCAGGTCCTTCGTAATGGGCATCGGATCTGTCCGTGTGCTCCTGATAACCGTTTTCATTTGGTGCATGTCGCATAGTGTGTAATCTCTTCTTCTTATTGTTTTTTCATGATGTGGCATGTCGTTTTTAATCAGCCCAAACGTCTGTCGAGTATGTACAATACGTTTTATGGCATACTAATCTTTGTGTTACCATTATAGTGAAATATAGGATACAGAGCAATAGCGGTGAATGTCACATTCTTTGAATAATTGGAATATTGGTAGAATAATTGTTTAATATGGACCAACGCATTCACCGATATTCCTAATTTTTTCTTCCAGCACCAGTAGTCGATTCTGCCAATGTAAGTAGTCAAAAGAAATATGATCATGTCCCAAATTAAAAATGGCAAAATTTTCCTCCATATGGAGTGCAAGAATTTGCAGGAAATTAAATAATTCATTTTTTTTGTAAAAAATTAATTATTCTATTTTTTGCAAATTCTTGCACTCCATATGGAGGAAACTGTTTCTCATATTTTTTGTTGGCGGCAATGTGTAGGTAAGATGACAATTTGTATTAAGTAAATACATGACATTGCAAACATTTGACAGAAACATGTACTATATGTGCAGTACATATTTAACTAGAACTGTTTCTGAGCACAAACGTACATTTTACTTTATCATATATGTAAAAATAAACCTAGACATTCAAGGTAAACAAAGATTAATTCAATCAAGTATCAATTGTCAACCTAACTGTGGCTCTTCAACATCTGCCATTTCCAAATCATCCATATTTTGTTGTTCATCTTCACCGCCATCATTGCTTTCATCGGTTTCTCCGTCGCTATGGCCACAACTCGAAGTACTGCTTGAACTTTGCGATGTGACAGATAGCCGGTTGACATTTCCGGCTATAACTGCATCTATTTGCATATGAAATAGCATCTTTCAAATTGCTACAGTTTGGGATGATATACAAATGATACCTCAGTGCTCCTGTTCCATTCCATTCTGCCCCTTCAAGCTGAACGTAACCATTTCCAATTGAAATAGACTGTGGGGGATTTTAATTTCATACATTTCCAAACAACTTGCAATTCTGTCCTTTTCGTCCTGGCTGAAATGGACATAACGATGGGACACAGGAGATATCTATAACGATAAGCCTTCATTAGCAGATGAAATTTTGAAGTAACCAAAGGGGACCTCTCTTCCTGATGTCGAATTCATTTTGACCATGTTGTGGTGGGAAATCCTTACCAGTGATCAGAAAGCGTCCCCCATCGTTTGGAACGTTATAATTGTAGTAGTCATGATGAAGAAGATTTGTAAATCGAACCTGTAACTAAGAGATCTCGACGGAATGAAAGAGATTTGGAAATAAAGCCAGTAACTGAGACTACTTAACCTAAAACGCAACCGTCTGCAAATCGGACAAGGTCAATACGGAGATATAGTGTCCCAAATACGAACGAACGTCCACATTCAACGAGCTTCTTGAATGAAGTTCAATGTAGGCGGCCGCCGATTAATATAAAATCCAACAGCGTAGCAGATTCATCAAGTAAGGGAAGTCTCGTCGTAGGCGGCCGCCGATTAATAGAAATTCCAATAGCGTAGCAGATTCATTAAGTAATGGCAGTCTCGTTCAGAAGCAACATACATATCTTCATTCCTTGAACAGTATTATGGATCGTCTAACTCATGTCGAGAAACAAGGTACAGAAATTTTGGAATTATTTAAATATGGTAACTTCCAATGCGAACGCAACAATGACAATAGAACTGTATATCGACATATACCCAATAAGAAGTTCGAAACCGTCAAGATACAACGTTTGAGTTTTCTGAACAGGTTATTCTGTGAAGTGTCTTACACTTGTAGCATTTAAAATTTCGTCTTCCGTACCGTGATGAAGAATAGGGTACGAAATGTAGTACCAATTCAGTCTGTCCTTCTTCTGGTCAAAATATTTAAATTCTGTGTTTTTTCTTCGGAGAAGCGAATTAAGTTTCATGTAGATGAAGGGCCGGAGGAATGTTTGTTCAAACATGCCATTATTTTACACTGTATACGAAACGCACAGGAAAATAAACTTGTATTTTCCTGCTTCTTCTTATTCATCCGCTGACTAGTGTAATGATAGCCTTCTATTCTGGTTTCAAGTAGTAAGAACTGACCGTGACACAGGAAGTAAGGTGTATTATTTTGAAGAAGAACAGATTACGAAAGGTTATAAAAGAAGAAAAGTTATTCCTGGTTTAACTGAATTAAATAATTCCAAAAGGCGGTCGCAAATTTCAAGAGGGACAGTATAACCTGCGTCTGGAGATGATGGTAAATTTGTGTCCTGGTGGATGCATGGAGAATTGACGCAGTTATTCCACCGTACAAGACGTACAGCGCCATTGCTACTGTATGAAAACATAGCATATGCTTTTTTGCCTTGGAATAACATGAAGACCATGGGTGATGTATCGAAAGAGTCACTAACCTTACAGTGGTGTGCGCAAAGTTTGTCTAAATCTTTCAAGTTGGCAGACATTTCAATTACAAATTGTGATTTCAACGATGCATCCGCAGACGACCACAACCAAAATCTTTATGAAAAATTTGTTACGGAAAGGACTGAACTTCTAATGTACGTGGAGCACGATGTTGTTTTCAACGACGGTGTATTATTCCATGGCATTTGACAAAGAATGGGAACAGAGGCAAAAAAATGGAAACGTCTTCTAAGTTTGATGGATGCGGCCGCCAATTATCTACGTGTTGATAGTGGGTTCAATTGAAAAGGAAGTATTATCTCAACTTTCAAGTCCAATAGGTTTTAAATTACGTCAATTTCTCTTATTGCATTAGCGTTAAGGGATATTTTTCACAACAGTACAGATGTTAAGGTATTACCAGCAAATGATGATGACTCTATGCCCAAATCTTGGACCTTGGATGAGCAGAAAATATTGGCAGATCTGTTTGGTGCATTAATTCCGAATAAACAAGATCTCTTCCGTGCCTTGGGTCGTGCAGTATGTACAGTGTCTCTGCATAACTATAACGCGTATCATATAAACGAAGACACACCACTGAAAATGGTCAGAAACGGAAGTGTGTGCTCCAGAAGGTATGCAAATAGTGCTGAGTTCACCGTTTTAGATGATCACATTAGGTTCAGTGATGAAGAAGATGATGAGGAAGTACGTGGTGATGTAGTTACTGGCCATGTCGGTTGACCACCAAGTAGCAGGTTATTACATGATGAAAATTCCCTTACCGTAAGTGAACCCGTCGTAGAGTATGAGGAATATGATGATGAAAACTCTGATTTGGCGTTCGCTACAGGTATTTATAAATCTTGAAGATATTTTTACCGTAATGAGAAGAATAGTACTAGTTGAAAAAGCTACAGTGTCAGAATTCTGATAGTAGGTTATGAAGTAACCTACTATCCAGTTACCAACATATGTGTAGTCATTTAGTACTTATTTTAGTCCTTAATAATTCAATTATCAACAAGTCTGACCATGTGAAAAAGAATTAAACGTTGGTACTTTTTGATACTTTTTAAAATAATGGTATTTCATCTCATTTGCATCCTGTCTTAGAGTTGTTTTAATTTAGGTTATTTTTGATCTTTTACACAAACCATCTAAAGATAGATTAAAATTGTATGTTATCTCTGGATGTGGAGGGAAATTATTGGGCCATTACGTACTTCGGATTCCACTACGTCCACTACGTAGTATAGTACAGTAAAATAATTTTATCTTATCAATGATTTACATTGTGTATTTTCATAGTGTTATAATGAAAAATAAGAATTATATTCATTGAGAACAATTTTCGTCCACAAAATAGGCACCCAACACAACATTTCACAGTAACATCAACAAACCAGAGAAAGGACTCAAGGGACTGCTCCCGCATTGTTCTAACTTCAGAGTGGATAAAGATTGATGTACTTGCATATCCTATATACAAAAACATGTTTGAAGATTCATATGTGGGCACGTCACATCTATCCATTGAGAATGTACCCATTGTTTCTGAACGTAACCGATCGAAATATGTAGGATGTTCCTTTTGGGTTTCGTATATGGGAACCGTGGTCCCCACGGACATTGGTGACTTCATTTACGTACGGTGTTCTCACAGCATTGAAATTGTTGACGGGTCTTCAATGCATGATCTGGGATGGTAACAAGGTTTAGATGTAAACAACAGAGAAGAGTTGGAGCAATTATTATTAATAATGTGTCCTGTTGGACCTATGTGGTGTGTACGCGGACGCAGCACACATGACAGAAATTGAATGGATCAGGGTGGACATTTACAACCTTCAGATAATGAACGTTTATTGTTCAACTTGACCCAAACCGCAACTCATAAATTCGAGTACTTTTCTTCAGTAGAGAAGAACGAAATAAATGGTAATGGAAATATCAAGAAAGAGAGGGGTCATATGCGAAAAGGGGGTACATGAAGAGCTTGTGGTTACAGTATTAATCGTAGAAGTAGGTATGAAACTGAAAAATCAGGAACTAATTACAATACTTGGTTCACATTATCTTGGGATATATGCATATTCATTCGCCCAAAACATAACGTGAACTCACCCTTTGTATGTATACTTATTTCCTCATTTGTTTGGAAAGAAGGCGGCCGCATAGGTGAACATCTCATTTAGATAGATACCTCGAAGCTAGAACATATATCTGCAACAAATATACCCGTTTCAACTTGGACACCTGTTAAGGCAACGCCTACAATATCTGAAGGGCAGATACCTCAGTCTTCTTTGAAGAGACAAAATGGTCATACAAATCAGGTAGTATTAGAAGATGGGACTTCCTATGTTTTGTACAGATTTTTGTTATATTCGGATGGGTTCAAGCAGAAGAAGTCCTTGTCAGGCACAAGTTCAGTCGGTGGATGCTACATTATGACTATTCCTTTGTCCTATACCTATAGAAGTTCATCCGCGGCCGCCCTAATACTAACACTATCTGCGTATGGTCAAGATATTAATGAAGTTCGAGGTTATATGTTGAGAACTTCGTTGAAGGAACAATACATGAACTTGAAGGTATGACACCATATGGAAAGAAAGTTCGGATATTTCTTGATGGTGTTGCAATTATAACGGACTATCCAGCGCTTACTGCTGGGACAGATGTTTCTGGTCACACATCTGATTCTTTTTTCATTCTGCCTGATTATTAAGAGAAAGGGGGAACTGATCCTGAAATTTTGTACACAACTAAACTTCACAGCAGAAGACCGTCCCTCACAAGGTTCGATGATAGAATGAAGATAGTCAGAGGAGAAGAACCGAAACCTCGGATTAAGAACCCTCTAGGCATATGATGTACTTCCAAAAAAGACGCATCATCGTTAATAGCTATACGTTTGGCGGACGCTCTTCACGAAAAAACTGAGAGTTTAGTACGTAAGAACAGAGGTGAATCTGTTACAGAGCCTGTTTTCGATTCCCATTTAACTGCGGCCGCAGCACCGGATCACCTTTTCAAAGGACTGATTCATAACGTACTAACTGTTCTTTTTGCTCATTTTACCACTGATAACGCAAGAAGGAAATCAGATATTATTATTTCTAATAATATATATGCTCACAACTTACCTATTATTGATACCGTCTTGAACTGGGACAAGAATGGACAGTACAAGTGATTTAATAATCTTACTACCTCAGCCTTTTTCTGTGTAAAAGTTTCTGCGGCACCTATCTTCACTGATCTTGGTGATGCATCAGGCGTAGAAGACGTCATCCACCCATACCATCTGCCAGAAAATTGGAAAGGGTACTTAGCTTGGATTTTTTGTGGCCTTTGTTGCGAACAGACATAACCCTTGATATGAATTACGTTGCAGGGGATGAGAAAAGACAACCATTGGAATACTATGCAGATATTCAAATCTTTGCGAGGATTATCTATTCTGTCTAAAACATTATATTGTATGGGGCGGACTCCATGGTCGTGTTCTTGACAAACCGAACGCCCACAGGCTCCTGGAACTTTCTGTGCATGCCATACCTATGTTCAGACATGCTTTGAATGTTTCTTAGTTGGTTCTAGAGATGGTCCACAGAAACTTCAACTAATGGTTAGAGAAGAACACACATGTCGATTCTCACATCACTGCAGTTGATATAGAACTTGGTGCAGACTGGGTAAATCGTTTATTTGCTTTGTACTCCATATGGGAAGGTGGTGACGAAGTAGAACGATGTGCAGCAGCAGAGAGGATTAAAAATACTGCTACTAGGTGCGACTTCTTTGCAATGAGATGAAAATTTTAACGAAGTGATGCAGCGTCTTGCGGATTTCAGGGCTTCTATGAAAGAAGCATTCAAGTACCCAATACTCAGGCAATGACGGGACGACGCGCACAGATCTATGTTAGGAAGAAAAATGAAACTTGGATTTTCAAAACATGTCAGGAGCGTCCGTGTTGGCCAATTATTACAACGAAGGAGTTACATGGATTCAGAACATGTTGGAGATATGCGATGCGGGTAAGGTCTATTACTTTAGTTCGTATGCGAATGTTTCATTTGTAATGAAAGAAAAACATTCAAAATTAATGAGGACATATCCGTATAATAGCATGAAGGAGGGTGACTTTTTTTCTGCTATAGTCGATAAACCAATTGCAGATCATATGGAATGTACAAGTAATGGTATCGGTGAATACAATATTATTGCGTACTTGGAATCTCGCAGGAAAGGAATGGTACAATTTAGATTATAGTCAAATTTTTAACAAAACTTGGAATCAAAAACAAGTATACTGCATATTCATCCAGTACAATTCAAGTAATGAAACTAGGAACGGGTATTCGAAGGGTTAGTAAGGTTTATGTTTGTAATACAAATTTTTCATGTGCTGAGAATCTAGAGTACAAGTTTAATCGTCCAACATAGTTATGAATACAACTATTATCGAATATACAATAGCAGAGATGGTTATCCCCACGTATTGGGAAGTACGGTTCATAATCATATTAATCTAGGTAGGTTCCCATTTATTGGAATGTCTTAAATTACATATTGATACCATAATTATTACCGTAATACTTATAAATTTATCAGACATACTGTTTTTATAAGTCAGATTGTGTTCCGTTACATACATAATGAAATAAAAATAAAAATGTATTCACCATACATAATATTATTTTGTTGTTTTTACTGATCTGTTACCTGCAATCAAAGTACCAATATAACTATGAAAATAATTACTACCGTTTCACTGCTGGAAGTAAGATTCTATCATCCCCTTTATTTCGTACCAATAGAACTTTTTGAATGATAGAAACCATGATGATGATTCTTCCAGCATTCGGTTACCGTCAGGTAGACTTAACAATGGTGGTACATACTGTTATGTTATCTTAAATTCTATGTAATAACACAGCTAGAACTACAAGAATTATATATACCGTTCCACTGTAGCAATTAGATTTCTATCACCGCCATTTCTACGCACCAAAAGAAATTTTGAAACGATAGGTACCATGATGATGATATTTCTAACGGTATGTTACCTGCATGTTGACGTAACTATGGTTACATATAACGTTATTTTACATAATGTACATAACAACAAACATAGATAGATTTATAATATTCATATATACATTCCCATTGTTGTAATTAAGTTTCTGTTATCTCTATTATTACGTACCAATAGATCGTTCGGCACAATAGGTAACATGACGAACATTTTTGTAAAGTCCAGTTACCTGCACGTGGATGTCACAACGGATACATATAATGTTCTGATACCTGCAATTATACGTTCCGACGAACAAATTTAGAACTATTACAACAATAGACACCGTTCTATTGTTGTATGTGAGGTTCTGTAACTCCAATTTTAACGTATCAAAGACATTTCAGAACAATAAAGACCTTGTCGAAATACATTATGTGATGTAGTAATAACGTTCCTACAAATTATTGGCAACGTTTTATATTATCGTAAGGATAGTCAAGTTATAACGTTAACAATGAAAATGTATTGAAGAATGGAAATATTATTTATTTGGCCCTTTCACAACAAATTATTGTTTTATATTTCAATGTGAGATTTATCGTTTCAATGAAACATTGGGATCGCGATAATGATTTTATTGGAATTTTGGTATAATATTTTATTGAACAAAAAAAAGTTACCATGCAGTGATGACCTTTCTTCAGTTGTACGAATTTGATGATCTATTTGTTGCCTTTGTTATCATAACCGGAAATGTTGGCATCATAAACGGAACTGTTGTGTGACTTTCTTACACGGACGGTGCTTCTGAAACGACACAATAATTGTGCCGTGTACGGGTGTGTCGTACTCTCCCCTGGTATATTGAAACATGTTTTTGCGGCGCAAAAGATTATTCGCAATATTTTTGAATAAGTTTCCTCTACATGCAGGTCAAAAATTTGCAGGAAATTAAATACTTGATTTTTTGTTGCAAAAAATTAAATATTTAATTTTCCATATGGAGGAAAATGTTTTGCAAAAAATCAAATATTTAATGTTTTGGCACAAAAAAATCATTTATTAATTTTCTGTCAATTTTCGGCCCCAGACATAACATCGTTGTACTACTACCGTTACATTACCTTCTTTACGTTCGTTCATATTCTTCCACCATCAACATCGACGATTGGCCTCTACTCGATTATTTCGACCTTCCAAAGGCGTTATCCTACCTTTGCAGCAACACTTTCTTCAAAATCATCATATCAGCACCATAAACATCTACACACATCAAGTCAACTTAAAAGCAACACCGTACAATTTTGATAATTTCAACAGCAACTTCACACTCTATATATTCTTCTCCACCGACATCAGCCACAAACATTTTATAATCAATTTCAACATTCTACATCCCATTCCCCGACAGTTAAATTCTTTTTTCAACACGGAACTGAGCAACAACACAACATTTCATCTTCAAACTCTACTATAAAATGCTCTTCAGAGAAACATTCAGCCAGTGAATCTGAATTCACTCAATTTCTGCTGATTTCCTTTATTGGCAGTTTCTCCGGTTTATCTTTCAAAGAGAAATTCAACTACAGGAATGTCAACTTCAAGAATTAT
>JAULBU010070964.1:0-10518 GCA_032358235.1 Odonthalia washingtoniensis | reverse complement strand
TCGAAAATAACGACATTTCACAAATTGTAACGTTCACTAACAATCAAATCTAATTCATGAGCGAGGACGCGGAGAATACGGAATGCAATTATGATATTACAGGAAGCTGGGACGACGATAGCGATGACGATGAGTTTCCATATGAATTCGAAATAGCGGACGTGGACACTGCGTGGAGTACGACTCTGAACACAACTGTGGAATATATTAGAAAATGGGTTGATCGATCGAAGTTGCATGTGTTTCAGAACACGAATGCGCACAACTCATATCGAAACCACCAGGAATTGGGGTTGTTTCACATGTTTCTTCATCGGTCATTTTTTGATTGCGTTAAGCAATGGACCAATGATAACATGACTAGGCGATCGCAATCAACCGAAAACACAGAAATTACAAAGAAGGAATGGAACGGCACATATAGGATTGGAGATAGCGGCATCGATTTCAAGATTGAATAATCTTAAAGATTGTTGGTCCACGAAAACATTCTACGGTCAAGAAGACTTCAAGCGCATTATGTCGAGTAATAAAATTTTAAAAATTCGAGCGTTACTTCAACTTTACCCAACGTATCGTCACGAAGAAGCAGTGCTTGACCCATTATGGAACTCAAGACCAATGACCGAACATTTTTTAAAAAGCACAGCATCTGTTGCTGTACCAGTTGGGGTAAGCGGCCTACATGAAAATACGGTAAGGTGCAAGGCGAGAAAGGCTGCAAAAAGCTATATGAAATCCAAACCCGTAAAATTTGGGATACGGTATTACCTTGTTTTCGGGTGGGATGTACCATATCTCCATTCCATGTGGAACAATAATTCCAGTAACAAAAGCGGAATTCCCTCACCCGTTGGATATTGTACCCTGTTCCGAGAACTCCGAGGTGTATACGATAGACAAATTGATCCGACTCTCATAAAAAAGGAAAGTCCATCTGCGTTGTGGTGTCTGCAGATGGCACACCAGACGAAAATTCATCCAATGGGTTGTGGAAGGTTGTTTTAATGGACAATTTTTATACGCAACACACGTTAGCGAAACAATTGTTAAAATTGACAGACGGGGGGGCACGAATGTTGGGGACTGTCCGAATGAATGTTGTTGATGCGGAAAATCGTCCATCCTTAAAAAAGGTATTGGTATGTTGGAAAGGTGTGATAGAGGAGAATTGTTATTGGTGCATGCTCTTGATAAAGCTTCCAAAAACGATGTGGAGCCAACAAGGGCAGAACGTGCAGGATTTGTCCTATTCAAGGACAAGAAGGTTGTTGTCTTCTACACGAATTATCTTGCCGATACACCTCGGCAAGATGTGGAAGGAAGCTCTGACTACACTTTAAAATGTGCACGGTCTAGCACCATTACATAAGTGTATTGGAAACGAAAGTATGACCAGAACCACTTTACAAGTCTCATGCTTCATTGTAGCATATAATCTTTTCATGAACTCAGTGTACAGTTTCGACCAGTTTCGGTCAACAAATTGCACCATGCGTCGTGAAAAGCGCGTACCGATGTCAATTGTACGTATTTTTTGGACGCATGCATTCAGAATGCGTTTACGTTGTTGCAAAGTATTGTAGTTCCAGGGAAGGTGACATACACAGTGTGGGGGTTTAAACAAAGAGTTGCTATGCAACTTGTTCAGCCGCTGCTCGATTTAAAGTTACGACGATATTCGTTGCGAAATATTGGAAGTTCTTCGGTTCAGTTGAGAATGTAACGGTGAATGTTGATTTGGATGGCTCATGAAACCATATGATTTTTGAAAATGAGGAAAGGAAGAGTACGCCATTTTATTTATGCAAGCTTATTAATGCTGATATGAAATCCAAATGGACAACGTTTGGTTGCGCACAATGCCAAACAGGCTTTCATGTGAATTGTTTCACATTCTTTCATAGAAGGAAAGAAGTGGGAGAGAAGAAACGTAATGTACACGCAACAATTATGAGTTTGGGGAAAATGAAAACGGATAGAAGCGGCGTAAAGCCAAAGTGAAATACGTTAGTGGCTTGGACCGCTGTAAAATTTCTTGGAATTTTGAGTAAAACGATCCATGGAATAGATCAGTGTTGTTGTGAACCACAGGAGGTGCATCAAGGGAACGGCGCGGCATACATTTGACTTAGTAAGAGGAGTGTTGTTACTACGTGCTATACAGATGACTTAGTACATGGGGTGTTGGTGCGACGGCTGCAGCGGGGGCAAAGGCGTCAAAGGCGGCACCTGTGGGCGATGATGAGGGGTAGGTGTTGCGGAGAAAGGGACGAAATTATGTTGTAATTTGAGAGATTTTTGTTTTGGATGTATGTAGTAAAATAGAATGTGTTTTTGTTTGTGGGTTTGGTAAAGTTTGGAAGTTGGTTGGATTATGTGTTGATATTTCAAGAAGAAAGATAAATTGATTGTAAAGCTATGTAAAAAATAGAAACAAGGAAAGAATATGTTTTCATATTGATTTTAAATCTGACATTGATTAATTCACCATGTCGTTACTATCCATGTGTTGTATAGGTGTATGTTGTTAATCTCCAAAAATATCTAGAGATGTACAACAATTGTAAGCAAACGAATATTCAAACTCATGGAGAAGTTCCTAAATCCTCATCGACAGCTGTGAGTATTATGCCGAATCTATTGTTGAGTTGTTTGGACAGCGCGTGATGCAGATTGTGGAGGAAGTTACAACATTGAGCTTTCCACTGTAAATGTTGTAAAGCAGTTTACAAATAAAATGTCTATGATCGTGAAGCTATTCGCATTAAATTATTTCTCCTCTAATAAATGTGAACGTTGGACAGGAATAAGAAATGGAATAATCTTCCTTTTTTATAATAAATCCCAAATCTGTTTCGGGTTCATTATTTGTAGTTGATTAGTGATTGTTCGTCGTATCAGTGGCGTCTATTTCCATGTGAAGAAATTGTGATAAGTGATGAGCGATCAACTTTTATGAACAATGCTGTACACGTCTCGAATGATGGTGGATAAAGACTGCGTGTAGTTTTACAACTGGACTGACTTGATTCTTTCGTCGACATGTGATGGATGAGAATCCTTGTATAACCAGACATTCGCATTTGTCGTTTATAAACAAGAGCACTGACATTTCTGCATTATGACTATAACATGACGTATATCCATACATGAACAAACAATAGAAGATGAACGTATCAAACAACATATTAATTAACAACTCCATAATTCTGGCGACGTTGACGATCTGCTTTTAAAATATAGGAGTTGGTAGTGAAAGATGTATTTGTTTTAAAGCTTCAGTCCAGAAAACTTTTAAACTTTTTTCTTCCTGTATACGTTTAAGTTATTCAACCTTTTTCTGCTCCTCTAACTCATTTTCTCTTTCTATCAATTCACGTTGTGCAGCTTATTCTATCTGTTGTTCTTCAAATTGTTGCCACTCTTCATTTAACATTTTTCAACGTCTTTCGCACAGCTTACTAAATCTATCACGTTATGCGAATATTCTAGTTACCATCTGACCCATAAATCCGTTTATTCGTATCTTCATCACCAGCTTGAACTTTAGAGAAAAAGTTTTGAGTTGAAGGTTGAATTTCAGTTATTGATACATTCATTTTATCTGTTGATTTTTACGTTAGGGTAACGCCCCTTCACAAATATCATCATATTGTTTGAGTTGTTGTTCCCTTGCGTCGAACATGAGTTTCGTAATAGCATCTTGACTTCCAATTGTCATAGAAACAGTTCGCATACAATTGACATAATGTTCATTTCTTTCACAATATTTGCCATGCCATTGATGTTGCAGACCAGTTTCTAAAACTCTTTATACCGCAAATTTCTTTACACTACTTCCATTTTTCATGGCGATACCACCAAAATTAATAATAGCTTGCCAACCTTCTTGTATAGTAGTTCTCATATAAGATACTGGAACATCGATGCTGGTGACCGATTCAAAACCTACATCGTGTTGTGCGACCGCAGTAGATATACGAATAGCATCATCTAGATTGGAATAAAGACCAGCACCTAAACAATCACCTGTTTGTACAGATGTTCGGTCAACATTGAAATAATACCTACGACGATCGATAGTTGAAAAAACGTCATCAAAATCACGAGGTTGTTTAGCAGATACTCGACCTGATATTTCACTTGTATCTGGACCTCTTATGGTTATATTGTTGGTAATTTTGATGTTAATATTGCTGGTAATGTTGATGTTGATGGTGATACTGATTGAAATGTTAATTTTTATTGTGATATTTTTGTTGGTTATGATATTGCTTGTAATTTTGATGTTGATATTGCTGGCATTTTTAATGTTGCTGTTGATGTTGATGGTGATATCAATTTCTATGGTTCTATTGCCTGTGATGATGCTGGTGATGTTGATTGTGATATTGAAGTCGATGATTCTATTGCTGGTGATGTTGATGGTGATATTTCTGGTAATGTTGATGTTTCTGTTTCTATTGCCGGTGATGTTGATGGTGATATTGCCAGTAATGTTGATAGTGATATTCCGAATAATGTTGATGTTTACACTGCTTTTCAACAACTCAGGAAGTCGTCTTCATTTTGATATTACATGCAATATTTATTGTATATAAAATTGATGATATTAATGGTATACCTTTAACTGGTATATCTATATTTGGATTATCCACTAATTTATATGATTTTAATATATGATATGTACCTGATGAATTACCGAATAATGTTATTTTCGGTTATGGTACTAGTGACAACCATGATTCAATTGCTCTTAATTGTTATGTTTTGTCACTTTCATGAAATGGTTTAGGTGCTGCAAAACAATGTAATCTAGGTAATGTATCATTGTTATAAGTATCAAAATCAAATTGTTAATGTTGACGACGAAGTGATGTTATGAATGTTGACTGTGAAGAATGACGTAAATGAAGTAATAATATTGAAAATATAAGAGATAAATATGATTTCAGTGCTATTTGTGGACGAAGACGTACTCTTTTTGATGTTATTGTTACTAGAATGCCTGTTGTATGCGAATACGTTTTCTTGTTTTCACTATACCATGAATTAGGGTGACGTGGAATGGATGAAGAATGTCGGAGAGCGCATGACCCTAAGTTTGGTTATGGTAATAATACTCACATCACTTATCAATCCACACCCATATTTTCGTAATGATTCACAGTGTAAGTTTCATCCTACAGCAGTTTTGCAGCGATCACAGTGGCAGTGATGACCAATCAATGCAAACTAATCACACACGCTCTCAATATCAGGTTTCTCACACGCTGTCTCCTTAAATAAATGAGCGCAAGAACACAGACATAATCCTTACGCAAGCAGTACAGATAAACTAGTACTAGTATTAGTATGAGGATAAGGTTGAGGTTGAGGTTGCAGTTGCAGTTGAGGATGAGGATGTGGATGAAGATGACATTGAAGATGACATTGAAGATGACAATGACCATGTGTATGAGGTTTATAATATGGATGACAATTAGAATGATGATGATTAGGAGGATGGGAATGGGAATGATTCTGAGAATGACAATTATAATGACGATGATTACGAGGATGGGCATGGGGATGAATCTCAGGATGAGGATGAGGATGAGGATGGGGATGGGGATGAGGATGTCGATGTCGATGAGGATGAGGATGGGGATGAGGATGAGGATGAGTACTGTGGTCGTGACGAGGACAGTGTTGGTGATAAAGGGGGTCGAAGGAAATGTGAAGATGAGGAACGAATGATGGTTATTGTTGTAATTGTTCCATGGATTTGTGCAATGATCGGTATAAATATGAATTAATTTGGAATAGGATGCTCATCGAGAGAATTGAATGCAATATCGAAGAAATCCACGACCCATAAATATGGCGCGAAGAGAGTGCCTTGCAAAATGGAAAAAAATGTCGAAATTTGATTTCAATTGTTATTACGGGGTTCTCCGTACACGTGTTACCAAAAAAAAATATGAAGAGGCCAAATCTGAGAAAACTTTTTTTTGAAATCAAATTCAGATTTCTGGTTTTTCATTGAAAATCATAGCTAGCACAAATTACTTTCAGTAAGAACTGTTGTGACACATTATCACAACAACTTGTCTTTCCATTACATATGTTCTTACCGATGACTTACGTTCAACAGTTATCACGATATTTTTATGACAATCAGTGTACTGGAGTTAATTTACCACGAGTAACTGATATACATTCAGGGTAATGTTTTTATAACTTCGTTTATTATAGTCTTTATTTCGACCATTCTTTTTAGATGTATATTACATTTCCTTTTTCTAAATTATTCAATCACATACTTTACAAAAATTACAAACACTACTGTCATCGCAATGACATAGTAATTGATTGGTAACTTAGCCAATCACTGTTCATTGAAACCCATGTGATGTCCAACAGAATCAGGCCATTCACGGCGAATACTTTCAAGTATTCACTTGGGAAGTTGAATGAGATTGTATTTACCTAACATGCCATATCATTCACAAATAAACAATTTGTAATCTTTTTTTCTTATAATATTTCTCACGTCTTCTTTTCTGTCTTCATCAGTAAGTTCTTTATCTGCATTTGCTACAATTTCAGTTCCGTATTGCTTCCAATAACAAGGGGAACCCCCACAACTCTAACATACCTTATACTCGATTATTGTATTACAATCAACCTTATTTCCACTTTGAGATTTCATGCCACATCTTGTGTTTGGCTTTACTTTCTTTGGTTGAGTTTTCGTTTCCTCCTAACCCACCGGTGGTTTTGAAAGAAAACCTTCATCTTCACTTTCCCTCTTACTGCCTGTAACCATTTCCAAATTTTGAATTTCACCACACTTAATTGTTGAACCACAAATTTATTCTTAAACTGTTTCCGATGCCTTTCTTTCACTGACATCGGAAAATCGTTTATAATCGCGTTCATTATTTTGGTTGTGGTTGCTTTTAGACTCGTTTTGAAATGAATCCTCCTGCGTCCACAACCCGCGAAACGTACCATCACTTTCTTTGAAGCACTTCTCGCCCCCCTCATTATTTTCATCTTCCCTGCGTGAGGCACTATCACCTAGGTCTTGCGTCCAGGTCCTACGGTATGATCCATCGCTTTCCATGTGTAATGTGTCGTTATTTCGCGTTTGAGATGATGCGAATGATTGCAGGATTGTTGTTATCAAAATCTCAATTTTTTCCTGGCTTATACTAATAATATCTCATCAAATTAGTTCCGAGATGCACGTCATGCATATGACATTACTGCAAATGAATTTTTGAATTTTTGAATTTATTGCCGTTTCAGAACTTTTTCTTATGACAAAATGGAGCTCAGAACACTGTCAATCAACATTGTTTTGCAATTTTCATCTACTTATGATGAACAGTGTATTCCAATATTTCCGTTCTTTTCATGATGGTTTCCCGCTAGGTCCAAACATTTCCTTTAACTTACATACCTGTCAATTTACGTCTCGCCGTCCCTAAAGGGTTAAAGCACCTGATAAGAGAGACACTCAGGGACGATTCACTCCCTGCGCTCTCTCTCGGTCATCAGATTAGTCACAGTACATTAAATACCCATTTGGGTCATACTCATCATCACCGAGTAATTGGGGTGTAAATGAAAGAGTCATTGTGACTTACTATCAATAGATATTATAGTGTACACTATGACTTGAACCACAACAGTGTATATTCATCATAACATGACACTGTACTGACCTGCTGCACCTACACATCTTTCTCCAATCTTAACAGTTTTTACTCTGTACTGATTACAGATGTTTTTGTGCGGTGGGATTGTCAACTGTGCTCTCAAAGTAAAGATGCCCTGCCTGACGAACGTACAAACCCGAGAAGACTTCATGGTGATTGGTTCCTTGTTCACTGATTTATTTTACTGATTGTTTGTCAGAATCGGTGAAGCCAAACTCTGCGGTCTGCAACAATTGTGTTATTATTAGAATTTCACATTGTTCCAACATTTGTACTAAAACTTACTTAAATTTTGATCATCTTGCTGCAGCCAATGCATGGTCAATACCAAACAAAGCGATAGAATAATATTATATTATATCGGCTTGCCAACAACTTTACATATGATGTAAAAAATCCAAAAGTTCAAGACTTGTATGAAGGTGGTAGTATGGGATGATGACATTAAATGTCATCATCCTACACATAAAAATTGGGAGCAATGACCCAATTTCACATATCTGCTTTTCTTCAGATAAAAAAAACCACCTTACTTTCTATGTAGAAAAGCAGACTAAAACCGAAAGATCACTGCACACCCTGATAACTAAAACTGTTCTGATTACGTTCTCCTAACGATGACTCTAGTGTCTATTGATCACAATAGTGAATATACGCTGTTAGATGATTGTATTCCTAACCATTCTTCCCTTCATAATCATTAAAAAGATTATCTTGGGAACGGGGCTTGTGCTTAATGTGGGGAATCTGGTCATAACATTTAGTAGATCTTGAACGTATGTCCTAGTCCGAAATGAATCTACTTTTACAAGTGCTTTTTATTCCAAGTGCAATCTGTTTCAGAGATTCAATTACTTTACAATTTATGTTAGTTTTCTTGATTCAGTAAAGGCAAGAAAAGGAAAAAACATTTTGAGGTAATTTGTTTTTTATTTTAAACTAGCGTCATTCAGGGTCCCACTCCGCTTCTCTATGGATCTTAAAGTGGTATACACATACATAACTTCCACTCATTTCAAATATCCCAAATGCCTGTCGCAGACGCACGCGGAGATGCTACGTCGCGCTGCAGTTGTTGCGGGCCACCTTGGGTCACTAGAGATGATACCATGCCACTCGCGCTACAGTATTGGTGCCCCGTCAGACAATCTACAGTACTCGAGTGGCTACAGTTACCACCAGTGTTGGCGAATATCACCCGATACTGATGCTACAAGCGTGATTGTTGCCAAGTACAGTACCGAGATAAAATCCGATATTAGAATTACAAGCGTGATTTTGCCACTACCTTTGCTAGGTCTCATATTACCCTGACGGCAATATCGCCTTGGAATGTTATTACACAAAGGACTACAAATTCAAGATGGTTCTAATCGGTCTGATCCAAGCCTGACAGAAATATCTTAGACTGCATGCCATCAATGGTGGTGCTCCGTCGCCAGATGCTGAATCATTGGTGGCCTTTCATTCTCTTCAATAGACCTGAGAGTAAAGAAAACAAATTGGGTTTTGTGTCAAACTGTCAGTAGCTTCGACCTGTCAATCCTATCAGATCGCGCCCGCATGTAGTTACTGCGCTAATTCCGCAATGATTTTCCCACCATTTCTTCTGTGAACGTCGCTTCTGTGCTACTGCTTCTCCCACCAACGACGGTTTTGCGCTACTGTGGCTTCTGCCGACGGCACTTTTCTACTTTTTCTTGCGCAGTCACACTACACATTCCAATGCTGTCATTAAATGTCCTCCTCATCTCCTCCCCCTTATCTTAAATTCACGCTTCTAGTTCCGTCCTCCCCTAAACACCAGACACTACTCCCTAAATCTCTCTTGTTATTTGTTATTAACTGACACCACGCCCAATTTACGCCTATGGTACGCAACGCTTCGTTACAGTGACGGGCTCGGTTGTGTGCCAGCGTGCAACACGCCGAACAACGTTATGATGCTGAAGTATCCACCGACACGCTAGTACGGAAGCAGAACCGGACGCTTGGTTGCACTCGCAAAGGACGTCACCGCTACCACGACACTAACATTTCGTTACATTCTTTCACTGTAGTACGCATCGCGTTGACTCTCGACGGCTTGTACTACATACTGAAGGGAAACAACTATCATAACTCTGATTGCTGGGATTAACGGCGTACTCCGGGTCGCTCAAGAATCAAAAGTTCAACATAGGCTTCAACTGAACTCGGAAGTCAATATCATTTTTTGGTTCCAATTGTAACACGTGGTGTACCTGTGATTATTAAGTACAAAGAAAAGTCTCGATCTTACATAAGATGTATAATATTATTATTATGGAAAATATTTAGAATAAAGCAAATAATATTTGCTTTAGGGCATCTCTAGTTAGGAGCTGTTGAGTCATAATTTCACCAAATTTCATTTCTTTCTAAATAGTTTCAAAATCCTGGTAATAAAATTTAATGAAATTTAATTTCACTAGAATGCAATTTTTCCTTCGTTCTTGGTCAAAGATTTTAATTCAGTGCGGGATCCTTTTCCCATTTCGTTAGAAAAGGCATTTTAGTTTTCGGAATCCTTTATGTTTATTATGTTCATTGAAAACATTCCCCAATGTGGATGCATGGGATATATAGGACGACTGTATGGTAATTCAGTACCGTACATAATCCTCGGGTGCAACTCCCCGGCCCCAAAACAGTATTTTCGGCTGAGGTACAGATCAAAAACTATAACAATATTGAAAACATGCATTCCTGTAAATCTTAATTTACAGAAATCACACTTTTTGAGATGGACAATCCGGTCACTTTTATTCCGATCTTCGATTTTTAA
>JAULBU010070942.1:0-10524 GCA_032358235.1 Odonthalia washingtoniensis | reverse complement strand
AATATACAACATCGTAAATATGGCCCCTAAATATAATTGTCTAAATTAACCCTTAGAAAACAGTGGTGACCAGACTAAATAATTTTGTATCCACCAATCAGCGATAGCTTTCACCAACGAGCACATTAAATTACCATTCATTCCATTTTTATTCATTGCAACGGTTTGTTACTACAAGCTGCTTTTTGAATTTCTAATTGGATTGGCATTCTTCTATTAAACAATAGTAGTTGTAGAGTTTCTGTGAGCGGACTGTTGGCCTTCGTTTCTGGATCATCCAGATTTAGTGATCCGGGTATCGAAACAATTTTATTCACATTACCACATTCAAATTCGGACCGAATTACATTCACATCAGCGCGAATTGACTTGTCAATTGAATTTCGTTTCGTAGAAACCGAGGAAAATTGATCATTTGTATCGATAGCAATTACCAACCTGATAGTAACTTGTGTGATCATTGAAATCGTAGTAGAAATGACCTTTCCTTCATCTACGACTTCACCTGCAGCAAGTATTTCGGCTGCGCCTATAGCTCGTACTGGTCGATTGGCTTTATGAGAGGACTATGAAACAACATGAAGTACAGAATCATTAGCAAACTCTCCGAAAAATATTCCAGCAAAATAACATAGCTATCTATTTTCAAACGAACGTCCTGCATCTGAAAAAACCAACACACTCATTCTGAAATCGTTAGAAGGATAAGTGTACAGAACTGTAGTACCAAGTTTCTTCAGTAGTGTGAGCCGGACAATTTGGTTGATCAGTTTTTTTACTTTTGACAGACAAAGCTTCTTGCTGCATGCGACTAGCGAATTCAGCACAGAGCATTGATACTGTAGTACCCAACCAACATATAGAACTGTTGAGAGATGCAAAAGATTTCTTTTCAGTGCATTTATGTCATCATCTATGGATCTAGGTCTGTCTATTGACATTTTCTATGATTCTAGCACATTAAATTTGTCATATCCATTCGTTTCTATTGAAAAATTTTCATGTTGAATAATATTCAAACCAAAAAACCTAATAGCACCAGGTCCATGAACCACAGTTCCAAACTTGAATCTTTTATCAATAGACCGAGTAACTTGTTCAACCACATATGTAATACCATGAATTATAATTTCATCTACTATTTTATCCAGTATTAATGTCATCTATCCGTTGCGGTGAATCAAAAATAGCTGAGGAATCGAAGAAGTTTGCTCAAAACCAATTTCAATTAATAATTCATCGGAAAGTACCTGCCATTTTTCGTTTGAATTTACCAATCCATATACTGCTGCTAGCAGAAGCCAGAAAACTTTTCCCCTATCGCTGCTTTATCGTGGAGGAACGACGGAAACGTCTCCTGTATCCTTACCAGTTTGCAGGAAAGCTGTTTTAACATCAAGTTTTGTCAAAGCCCATTTTTTATAGTTGCGATATGGAGCAACATCCTCATTCCAACAGGGCTACACATACTACAATCGCTTCTCATCTCATCTTTCATTACATCCTCATTTCCATCAGGTGCAATTATTGATTTAAGGTTTTCTGATTTATCGCCTTCAATTTTTACCTTGTTATATGACGTGTGACCCTATGACATTAGAATGTTTTGAAAGTTTGTTAATAGGAACACATTCCATATTTTTCTAAACTTTTCTCTTCCACACCATATGACACAGTTAGTGGGAAATTTGGAAATCCTTGTGCTTTACTTTTCACGAAGGATTGGTTACCAAGATGTCGAAACATCTTTTCTAATACAACTTGTGTGTCACTTATCAAGCTTGTAATTGTGGCCGTAATTCCGTTTGTTGATGATGGAGCTGGATCTTGAGAATTTTCAGGAGTAGCCACAGAACTTGAATCATCTCCACATGCTGAACTCTCTATATTTTCTATGCTTCGTACCGTACCTGGTTCTTCTACTATTGTCAGATTATGATATGTATCTATTGGGTTTTCGGCGCTATTGCTGCGGATAACAGCTGTAGTTTCTCCATTATTTTTTAAGAGCCCATAGTTTTCTGTCCCATTTGTATCATTACTCACTTGACGGCGCCATGCTTCTTTATCCATAAATAATAGTTCATAACCACCATCATCATATTGAATTTTAAATTCACAAAAGTCTAATCTCGACGTTACCAAGCCAGAATAGTACTGGTTTTCTACTGGCCAATATACTTCAATTTCATCACCAACGGTGGGAATAATAGCAGTATCGGCATCTGAAAATATTCCATCGGACGTTGACATCTGCTGTGTATTTGGACAATTTTCTTGTACTTCTTTGACAGAGCCGTGTTCATCTTTTGAAGCCACATTATTTAACAGTTCGTGAATATCTTCATCCAATTCATCATTTTCCTGAGGAATTATCGTAGTGAAATATTCGTCAGGCAATGCATGTCGTATATCTTCAGTTACCGCACGAATGTAGCGTCCATTTAATCCTGGAACAGCGTCGGTAGACGTATTTGGATCATAACTTATGATTACCTTCGGAGTCGACCATAGTACTCTCTTCTGCTTCTCATTTTTTATATATATTTCCACGAGGTCACCTGGAGCTAGCTGTATATCTGATAGAGATTGAGAATATAACATGAGCGCCAGTTTGCGTTTAGTTGCTAACCCATTTTGCGCATCGATTATTTCTTCAGAAATTGAGTAAACTGTGGAAGACATTGGACGAGTAAATCCCTTAGACATCTCGAACGATGACATCGTATTTGAACCATCAACATCATTAGAAGACCTTACAGCTTCTTGTGCAAGAATAGACTTTGAGGCCGATGAATTAGCATTTTTATGACGATTGAAGATGCTTCAAATAACACTGTGTTATGATTCCAGGACATTTTTTGAATGTCCTCTAGGGGAATCGCTTTGAATTCCGAAAAAGCATTTGTTAAGAAAGTCTTGTATTCATCATGATTAAATGCATCGTCGCCTAAAACTGCATTCGGAACCCAACATTGTCCGAACCTTACTGTTTCAACCGCCAGATGTGCACTGCTTAACGATGTATTCGGTACTATAAGTGATGATGAATAGCGTGTTGACGTGTCCATTATTTGGAAAATAGGTTGGCCATCAACAAAGAAGTGATCAACACACACAACTTCATTGAACTCGTGACCTAATGAGCTTTAAGATACCTTTCTGGATGGTTGTGGTTTGGCCGCTGCACGATACTGGTGACACCCTGCTACAGTCCGTTGAAGTTGATATTCTACTGCATCTGACCAAATACTATTTCTTTGTAATAATAACATAATATCAGTAACTGCCGCATGACCGCATACACGTCGATGATCGCCATTTACAATTCGACATATTGTTTCAGGAGAAGAGTCTGTGACAGTACTAGAACGAGAATGTACCAATTCAGGGTGCGATAGGGTTATAAAAATATACAACGGTAAATATATTCGCATGTAGTACTCTATGATCTGTAACGGAATCCGTTCAGTAATGTAACGAGGAATCTCCATTATTCTATTTTCGAGCAACAAAATATTTCTTCTACTAGTCACATTTCTCCAAAATACCCATTGCGACGATCCTGACAACACAAGATGCCGAACTTGTGACGTAGTATGATCATTTTCATTTACATTTATCACTACTGACTAAAGCATTGGACCGGAATCACTGGCATGAGCACCAAATCCATATTGCCATAATGTCCTGCTAGCAAATGCTTCAAATATTGGTTTCAAATCTAGGAATGCAGTATCCAGACTGATTAGCAAACTTAATGCTGATAGCTCAACCTGGCTAATTTCACTGTGAGGTGCGCCGTTGTTAATCATGGGGCCCAAACTGGGAGTTGAGACCCCATGTGGCGGAATAGATTCATGGTCTACATTTCTTGTGAGACGCTCCATATTAAAAGCAACTGACCGTCCATTTTTAACATTATCGTTATTATTATCACGACGCATGTTTGTACGACCATTAAAGTTACTACCATCACTATTGTTACTATTACTATTTACACTGTTCTTGAGATTTCGACGATTTTGGGAATTCTTTGGTTGGTCAAATGAATTAAAATATTTCCGCAAACTGCCGTCATCATCATGGTCATTATACCAATGTCCTAATTTTACACATGTCGAACAATGCGAATTATCTTCTCTATACTGTAATTGTTCTCTGCTGAATCTACTATTACAATTATTATTACTTGAGAAATTAGTGCGGCCTTTATACTGGCTCCTGTTGTAACCACTGTTGTTGTAATTTCGATTAGAGATACCATAAAAATTAGTACAAGATGATTGAGACGATACCGGATTAATCGGAGCATTCTGATTAGTTTAAAGCTTGCCATATTGCCTTAACATCGACGCTTTTGTCTCATATTTAACAGTTTTAATATAATCACCTGTAGTCGAGCTAGTTTTCAAGAAATTGTTATTTGGAACAGCTGCTACTAAAATGGAAATACGTTGACTGAAATCAACATTTGCATTTGCTAGTAACATAACAGCAGCTATTGATCCAGATAAAGAAACTGATGTACCTAGTGAGTTGAATTTTACAATCTGTGCTGCAAAACGCATTTCTAAAGCGTCGAACTGTTCGGTTCTCTCTCGTTGTACTGACAGTAGTGCTTGTGCCTCTTGGAAGACTAATGATACTACCGATAGAGGGCCGCGTTTGTATATTTCAGAAAGAATTAAATTTACACCAATTTCAGAAACTATCTTGTCAAAAGAAATTCCTTCGCAAAGGTCTTTTTCTCTACCATACAAATTGGACTGGAGAATAATTCCTCTGTTTTTCTTGTCTATTTTATTCTAATTTAATTCTGGAAGAATATCTTTAAATGCACACCAACGATGAACTGCTTTAAAATATTCATATTGATCACCCTTACCATCCGACTATGGGAACTTCATAATATCCCATTAGAATCTAGGGTGTGATGGCAATTGTCGAGTTCTATCGCCTGGGACTATAACTCGTAAAATTTCAATTACAAATGAGTTAGTGTATGTTATGATGAAACAATAATGTGACTAAATCACGGATTAGACTGATGGTTGATAGTTACAGTTAACATTCGAAATTAAACAGGAGACATTAGGCGAACCAATAGAGCAGAGTAGGTGACAGTTTTTCGGGGATTTTATACTGAGAGTGATCTCGCTAGAACCAAATCTGACAATAACTTCAACTGAACAGTGCATATATTCTGACAACGGATTTTTTAATGACTGCATTGCTTCATTCTAAAATTGTTTTACCGTTTTTCTCAAGTCTGATGAAAGTGACTCAGTTTATCCAGATTTCCTTTATATAGCCATGAATTCAAAGTAATCTATATCAGTCTATAATATCACAGACTCTATAACTTACAACATGGATCAACATCACAACAACTCAAAGACACAACAAGTCATAAAATATCGTAAAAAGTTTCATCAAATCTAATCAAAGATCAAAGAAACTAAGAAGCGTCCACGGCGAGCTTCCAAAGTTCACATAGATCAAAGACACTAAAAATATACAACATCGTAAATATGGCCCCTAAATATAATTGTCTAAATTACCTCTTAGAAGACAGTTGTTACCAGACTAAATAATTTTGTATTCACCAATCAGTGTTAGCTTCCACCAATGAGCACATGAAATTAATAATCAGCGTCTGCACGGAAAACAATACCACGGCCAATTATTGAAGGAAGTGTAATTTTTCAATCAATTCTATTATATTTTTCTTCGACTTGTTGCTCACCGTCAAGTTTTCCGAAATCCCTCCAATTTCTCCGCCTACTCCCTGGGAATCCATGAGGAATGGTACATCGTGTTTGGTTTGCGAAATGACCACCGAGAGATGTACCATTGGAATACCGAATATCACCATATTTATGAATATGAAATCCATGTAATACTGCAGTTAAATTTTTTATTGATGCTCTGATTCGAACTAAACAACTTGTGAGACATTACTGTACATTATAAACACGAAAATTTGATGAAAAGCTAACGAGCCCTGTGACTTAGTTATTACCGGTGTGTTGAAGAAAAGCATGTCAATGGAAGTTGATTGGGACATAATTCACGACGTCAATTAACTTCTCTAATAGATCAAGGGGATGAAGGCTGCATTAACTTGATGTCTCTGGAGGTGGATTGAGAAAAGAAACAAATAATAAATAATATCAGAAGTTCAGAGTACACATATGACCTAATATTTTTTGTGCTATATTAAAACAAAAAATAGGTGATCGTTGAAAACTAATACTAGGTTTGATCAGTATGAATTTTTGATGATGTGGAAAGATATTGAAATATGAATCGTCACGAGAGCTGGGGATTAAGCTTCTGGGTGTGACAAAGATGAACAGTCGAAACTTTGGAATACCAGCAGAAGGTTGGTTTTATAGCGCTTGGAAGCAAATGTTTCCCATTGTCAAATGGGGAATAAATCCGCTTCCTCGCCTTTTAATTTAAGATGCTGGGAAGTGGATATGTTTCACTGTGGTTTGCAAGGAACCATCACCGCAGAAGATGATGTATGTATAGACGAAGAGGCAATCTTCTCAGTCTGTACTGATACCGTATTTGAGTAGAAATGTGTAAATCAAATTTGAATATCTTGAAGGACATGTTTTGTTTGCGTGAATTGAAACAATTGCATTTCCAATTGAATTCTATATATTTGAAAAGGAAGAAGTTCGCTTCTTCTGTAAAAAATCTTCTGACTTGATTGTATATAATTTCAGTGGAAACGTTTCCTCATTTTAGCCAACAATTATGGAAAGTTCTGATTAGTCATGTGTGATGTGGTCATGTTTATATAACGAACGTTTTGAGGTCTAAGAATGAGAGGCGGTAGATCAAAATTGATGACGATGATGAATCGGTCATCTTACAGGCATATTCTGTGGTTCGTCATACTGTGCTAAATACGTAGTAAAATAAACAGTCGACAACGGCGAGGAAAGCTTACTCCGTAATGCTACTGTAAAGTTGGCTTCTAACAAACTGTGTAATTTTGCTTCCCACCAACAGATGCTAGTATAAATTGGCTTCCCGCCAGATCTACCAGACTTTAAAGTTGCTTGGCTTGTTTGGCTCAGTTAGCGGACTTGATGTTGACTGCACTGCATGGAAAAAGAAAACTGTATAGCATTAAAATTTATCCGTATGGCATAAATTGTGGACTAACCACAGCACTAAAAATGGTGCTTCGGAGCAATAAAATGTTGCTATTTTTCTTTTCAAATTTTTCGTTAGCAGTACATTTATTGTTCCTGAGCACCGTTTTATCGTTTAATGTTGCAACACATTTCGGAATAATAACACTTTTTTTGGTGCTATAGATTTTCTCACATACCAATAGATTACAATTGTAGACATTTCTCAAGAAGTAAAAGAATTTATTCCTATAGAAATAGATCTTATTCCTAATTGGAAAGGTTTTTATTTGTTTAAAATGTCTTTTCATTTATATAAAATGTGCGATATCAATAATTAATACATACGATTGATCATTGATCATGCCATTTGCGGCGGATATCTATCACTCCTCTTTATCAAAACATATGAGCCTTTCTGAGGGACAGATTTGCCGTGAGAAATCCTGTGACTACGTGATACTTACGTACAATTTTCGGTACATCGATGAAGCTAAGCAACCTGTCGTATTTCAGAAGAAATCTTGATTAGTTGCACGCATTCGAGTGATATTTCCTGTAGTTGGTGAAAGTTTTCATTTCCATTTAAATTTGGCATTCGTATTGTAGCTACCCATACCTCGTTCGATTCAACGAATCCGATAAATCCACATACCACAAAATACCCAATCATTCTCTCGTTATCTTCATTAACAGGAATTATTGAAGAAATAGCTGACTGGTCCAGATCCAGAAAAATTTTGATTCGATTTCCGAACGGATCTGTCGCCAAAATACCTATTGTACACCCCAGAACATTATCCGGAACTATGAATGATATTACTATAACCGTGCTGCATTCGTTTGGTGTCAGAGAGATGATTCTCGCTGATGTTGCACTTGATCTAGAAATAGGTGAAAGTACAAGGAGAAGCATGTAGCAGTCACCATTGTATCACTAGGGATATAAGGTCGATGATGGGTTGAAGTCATAATGATACATTAGAAAAGGGTATCTGATGTATTTTGTCCCATCCGATAAGATTCCAGAGCTGGGTACGACTTTTCTTGATGTTCTGTAAATTTTAGAAGATTCAGACTCTCCCTTCAATCTGCACATTTCTGCAACTGTGCAAGAAAACTGCGGATGAACTTTGTTGTTTACATCTAATAATAACCACAGCAAGCGTTACGTGTCAACTGCGTTTGTCGTTTCTGTGTTCTGACGACCAATGAATAAAACGAATCTGTTTTCCAATAGATGATTAGATCCGTAACCATTCATGATGGAATCAGTAGGACGTAAGAGACGACAAATGTCCCCTGGTACCAGTAAGTGATCCTTTTTGTTACCAAAAGTATCGTCTGTTGAAATTTTAAAATGATTGAAAGTTATGTCAGAGAATCCTCCTCTGATACTGTCTAAAACAGTTTTCTCAGAATCTGTAACATTAAAAGTGAAGTGACGTTTAAGAATGAAATTTGTTAATGCTTTTGATGATTTTTCATTTGATACTAACCATATTGGTCCTAGCTGCGCTTTGATATGGACGAGAGATTCCTCATTTCGTTGTATAGGTGTGTTTGTATCAATCCATGGTTCCACGAAGGTAGGCACAGAAGTATTATCCAAGTTTTGAGTAATAGGGAATGATATTTCGTCATTTCCTTTTGAAAGATGCAATTCGTCGCCACTGATAACTGGCATAACATTATTGAAAAATGTAACCTCCTCTCAGTGCAAATAAATGCTGCTTAAGTCTATAGATGGACCTTCACATACCTGATTGGGTTCCGATAGTTCTTCGAAAGTATAATATGTCAAAATGTCAATTTTTGCCCATGTAGATGGTAGGACGATACGTGCTGATGTTCCCTTTCTGTACATTCCTTTGTATATTATAACCGATGGGTGTTGTAGATCAACTATTACTGAACGGGGTAGAAAATTAAATAATAGATGTGGTCAAGTTTTGTCATGACCTGTTCGGTAAGTCTCCATTTTGATGTCTATTCGAATAGTTTTTACAAGTGCTCGTATTAATTCGTACATCTCAACTGTTGTTTTAGTATTACTTGTTGTTTTCATTATGCTTATGAAGTTCGGCAACTTGCATGTAATCTTCTTTCGTTTCATCGGTAAATCCATATCTATAGAAAGTGCATTCATATATGAATCTATAGAATCATTCCTGTTAGCATCCTCAATTTCATTGTCATCGTGTTGTGAGGAGTATGGTCGGTCGTTCCATTTGAAATAGAAATTAACTTCACTTTGGTCAGTGTCTGTTGGTTGTGGTGCCACCACCCATGTGTTATGATGTTGTGGATGTTGAGAAGGCACTGGTATTGATTTGGAAGAATTGCGTACGATAATTTCGCTATCAGCGACTGGTATAGATGTTGACGTTGGGATCGGGTCTGAAGGATTTTGTACATTTATTTCTCTGTCAGCGCCTTGTATAGATATCTATGTCGGGATTGAGTCTATCTTCTAGTTCAGTTGGATGTTTCCACTCTGATCTAATGGTAAAGAAGTTGAACTTTGTTGATTATTGACTGTAATTGCGATAACATTAGAAATTCGACTGCAACCGCCATAGAAGTTATACAAATCTGGTTGAGTAGATCTCCTTCTTCGTACTTTCTTTTCCATATTAACTTGTGATGACCCACGTTGTCTTGTACGTTTTCTAGCGAGGAATAGTTCGAATTGTAAAAGGAATAATTTTGATAACAAGTGATGATTAAAATTGTTGAAGTGAATGAAGATATGATTTTACCATTCTTCTACTGCCATAACGATCCAAAGTACATATTATACAAACATTCACACTATTTTAGGTGTTTGATATATTCATTGTGGCTGTATTTAAAAATAAATCATGAATTTCATAAATGCTAATATTCATTCAATTCTTACACTTTTTGGGATCTTAATTTTGGATTTTCAAAACAATAGCCTGTTTCAGTTTTTGGGATTTTCCATGGCGATGAATAAATGCAATCATTTACCGCCAACTCAATATGTTATTTACATCTGTGATAAGAGACTGTTACAAATTGCAGCAAATATGCTGAAATTGGGATACATAGATCAAATCTGCATAATTGTGACTATTTACCTTGAACACGATTATGCTGAAGTACAACAATTCTACATCTCCAATCCGATTAATATTTCAGTATTTCAACTTTCGTTTCTATATTTGGTCAGTTTACTATATACATACATTCCAACTGCCGTGCTTACCATGAGGTATTGAATTCTTCCCGAAATGCCTCATGAAAAGAACGATCTACCATCACCATCCGAAATTATTGTTGTTCTCTGGGTCCTTGAAAATGATCATCACCACTGGTGAAGAGCTACAGTTGAGATCTTACAACT